>JAPFFP010000088.1:10238554-10268571 GCA_026153255.1 Solanum medicagineum
CTGTTAGGAGGTGCGAGAGGTTGGTGGTGGGAGCGACTCGGAGGGGTAGAGGTAGACCGAAAAAGTACTGGAGGGAGCTTATCAGACAGGACATGGCGGAACTCGACCTCACTGAAGACATGGCCTTTGATAGAAAGAAGTGGAGGTCGCGGATTAGAATAGCAGGCTAAGTTCCTCTTTCTCTTCTTCTTAGTCTTCTCCTCCGTGTTATTATTATTATTGTTAGTATTAGTATTTGTATTATTTGTAATATTACTAATTCTTCTTCTTTTCTTTTCTTTATCTGACATATATGTGTGTGTGTGTGTGTGTTAGCTTTATCATATTTACATATTATCATGTGATATTCTTTGTTAATCGCACCTGCTGTTCCCTTCCCCTACATTCCATTTGTCATATCTAGTTCTTTCTGCTTATGGGTTTTGAGCTGAGGGTTTTAGGAAATAGCCTCTCTACTTCTATGAGGTAGCGGTAAGGTCTGCGTACAATCTACCCTCCCCAGACCCCACCTGTGGAATTTCACTGGGTATGTTGTTGTTGTTGTTGTTGTTGTTGAGAAGTTAGAATGTGTTGGAATTGAAGTATGTTGAAGTTAGAATGTTATTTGTTAATTTAGTTTGTATATTAATGTGTAAATTTGTGAATGAAATTTTTGAGGTTATACTTTGAATTGGTGTTTTTCTGAATTAGATTTTAAATTAGGAATTTTTTAATTTGAATTGAGGTGTTGTTGAATTTAGAAGTTAGATTTAAGAAGTAAATATAATAGTTAGATGGTAGAACTTGAAGTTGAAGAACTAATTAGAACTTTAAACTTAGAATGTTTGAATTGTGTTTCTTTGTTCTTTAACTTAGTCATAACTTATATTGAATTTAATTAGTTGAACTTTGAACTTTTTTAAAAAAAAAAAAATCAGAAGTCCACTATAGTGGCTTGTGAGGGTTTAGGCATTGACCCCAACTTGTAAATTTAAAAAAGAAAATAAGTACATGGAGGGGGACGTAGACCATAGCCTTCAAAACAAGAAAAATGAGGTAGGCCATCTCGTTGTTCATACTAGACAAGAATATCAACTTAAAGAGCACTACATTCTTCATAGGATAATTACCACATGTACAAGTAGATGTTATGCACAAAGTCATCATCAATATATAACTATGCAAGGCAAATATCCTTAATCACAAACTGGTCATTCCTTTGTTAGAATCTGAAGTTAGGAATTCCTTGTTGATTCAAACTCGCCAATGCTTTGATAGAAGCAGGTAGCAAATTAAAAGTTTTCTATTATGAGATTCTCCTTAGTAGATTCTCCCAAGTTTGCCAAGTGATCAGCTACCATATTTCCCTCCCTGTAAGTATGCACAAAAAGAAAGTTTTTTCCATTGGAAAGTTGGTTGATCTTATCAATAATATGACAAATCTGCCAAGAACTCTTCACTTTGTGATTAATCATATTGATAATCAGTTGAGAGTCAACTTCCACAATTACATTGACGATTCCCTTCATATTGCAAATTTTCACTCCTTGAAGAATAGCATTAGCTTCTGCTATATTATTGCTATATACTCCATAGTTTTCCATATACGCAAGAATGAAGCTTCCATCACTGTTTCTAACGATTCCACCTCCTCCTGCACTACCTGGATTACCTTTGCTGCAACCATCTGTGTTGAGTTTGTGCTAACCACTATTTGGTTTTTGTCACAAAACCATCTTGATGTTGATAATTTGCTTAGCATTTTCAATAGCTCTACAAAGTTCGTGCCATCCAACAGAAGTGTTAAAGACAGGAAAGAAGTTGTTGATAAGCATATGCATTTCTTGATCACCTGTTTGATATAAACATTAGCAGACATCTTAATATTATCAAATCTATCACTAAATTTGTTCTTCCAAATTTGTCAGTTAGTTATAGTAGGCAAACATGATATGAAAGCTTTGTGAATCTTGTTCTTGGTTCTAGCAAAGCCACAAAGACATAATCATTTGTCTAATATTGCCAGATTTAAAAGGAATACGACATCTCCAACAAAAGTAAGACCATACTTGGTTAGCAATTTGACTCCTACCAAAGAGATGTACAGTAGTTTCCTGCATGTGGGTATTGCAGCAAGAACACATTAAGGGGATAGGAATTTTAAATTTTTTGAGAGTAGCATCTATAGGAATTTTATTTTTCAACATTCTAAGCATAAAGAAAAATATCTTGAAAGGAACTTTTTTGTGTCAAATAATAGAAGTGAAAGAATGAGGCTTATGATCTCTCATAATATTCCACACACTATTACATGAAAAAGCACCTGGAAGATCAACAATCTAAATAGGCCAATCATCTTTATTAGGATAAATTTGATTATTTTTAATATCATTAGTAATGCTGTCAGGGAGTTCTTCACTGAGGCTAGAGATATTCCAGCCTGTATGAGTAATAAAATCATGCACTTTGATGTTTATAGGAGCATTATCAAAATTAATGAGGTTAGTCAAGGCTCATTTACCTGCCCAGTTATCCCACCAAAAGCACCAAAAGGAAACATTACCTTTTCCGATCTTCCACAAGATGGCTTGTTCAACCTAAATTTTGACATCGATAAGTCTTTTCCAGTTTTGAGATTGGTCATAAGACCATTTTCTCATAGCTGGATGTTTTTTCTTGTCGTACTTAGCTTGGAGAAAATCTCTGAGCAGACCACGTTTAGTTCTAAAATTCGACAAAATCTTTCAGAGAAAATACTAAGTCTCTTAAGGATCTAAAAAACCAATATCCCCTTCTACAGTTGGATAGCAAAGATCTTGCCAAGCTTTCCAGTGATATTTGATCTTATTATGCTCAAATTTCCAAAACAATTACTAAAAATCTTCTCAATTGATATAGAACACTTTTAGGAGGATGCAAAACAGATAATAGATGGAAGGGAATCGAACATAACACAGACTTAATAAGGGTAGCTTTGCCACCATAAGATAAAAAATTACCTTGCTATCCTTGAAGCTTGTTAGAAACTTTGGCCACCAAGTTGTTAAAGTAAACAATTTTTTCCCCTTCCTTTGTATATGGGACACCCCAAATATTGAAAAGGAAATTGTAATTGAGAGAATCTAGTGACATTCTCCACATCCAGAATATACTCAAGAGGAAAGTTAGCATATAAGAGGAAGCCAGACTTACTTTTATTAATTAACTAACCAAACACTTTTTCATACGTGTTAAGCCTATTTATCATCATATTAATAAAAGGCAGGTTTCCAGAAGAAAAGAGAATAGTATCATCAGCATAACAAAGATGGATAACCAAAAGCCCTTTTTTCAACAAAATAGGGAATAAAACCAGCATTAGGGAGGCCGGTTAATAATCTAGATAAAAAATCAACACATATAACAAAAAGAGGCGGATAAAGGATCTCCTTGTTTTAATCCTAGACTAGACTTAAAAAAACCATGTCTGCCACCATTGATATTGAGAGAGTACCACTTATTTCAAATGAGTCTCCTGATTCTATCAATCCAAATGTTAGATAAGCCCATTTAATTCAACATATGGCAAAGAAAGTCTCAATCTACTCTATCATAGGCCTTGGTCATATTAAGTTTAATAACCACATTGCCTAAATTAGGAGACTCATTAATATTGTAAACCAATTTTTCAGTTAATAAGATGTTGTCACAGATAGACCTTCCTTTAATAAAACCAGTATGATAAGGAGAAATAATTTTATGCATCAGGGGAGAAAGTCTTTGATTAAGCATTTAGAAATAATCTCGATAGAAAAATTACTAAGGCTGATGGGTTTAAGATCTGTGAGTTGTTGATGGGTTTCAACCTTAGGTATCATAACTAAACAAGAATGAGTAAGAGATCTTGGGAGAGAGGTACCAACAAAAAAAATCAAGCACCATCAGGAGGAGGTTGTTGTTATACAGAAAAATGACTTGGATTTTGAAAATCTGATTTATTACTCAATTGATTTAAGTAAACCAAATTCTCAAAATCAAAACAGAGTCACCACTTGATTTTTTAGGAAAAATCAAGAAAATCCATAAAACATTTTAAAAGACTTAAACAGAAAAAATCCTTTAAAATTCAAAGAAACGGTTCAGGTTCATATTTTCAAT
Organism: Solanum medicagineum; assembly: GCA_026153255.1. NCBI lineage: Eukaryota > Viridiplantae > Streptophyta > Magnoliopsida > Solanales > Solanaceae > Solanum > Solanum medicagineum. Next base: position 10,242,671 of record JAPFFP010000088.1, read on the forward strand.
TCAAGAAGGTTTTACGCACTCGAAATAACCGCTAAACACGGCTATCCGATGATTAAAATATGTTGACTAACTGTTTGAAATATTAAAGAAAACAAAAAAATTCCACATTTTATTTTGAAAGATACTTAGCTAGTTTCAATAAATAAAAATTCCACAGGCTTTTTAAAGATATTAAGAAAAAAATTCAAGAAATGACCAATTTTAATAACATAAAGAAAGATAACATAAATGACTTTGACAAAGTTGGAGAACTTAATTATATTAAAAACGAGACAGTAAAAATGTTGGTGTTAGAGTCAAACAAGAGCAAATAAATACAAGAACCAAATATGTAAGAAGATAAATTCAAATTCTTTGAGCCTAGCAGACCCAAATTCCAACTGCTACCGTCATATTGGGCCTTTAGCCCATTTTCGCTGCATATCGCTATGTATATTCAGTGTACACACTGATTTCTGGATTCCTTGACCTGTGAAACAACCTTCCATAGTATGTCCAGCAACCCCCGACTCGAGACGACCAAGATTCATGGTGGAGTCTCCAAAGGGACTCAATGAGTATCACATGTAAAAAAGTAAAAGAGAAGAAATAATATGAGCAAAAGAAACTTTGCATATGAAACTCTAACAAGGAAACAACAATATTGTAAAGGAAAAAAGAAGACAACTTGAACTCTTTAGAATTTAGTAGCATGTGGGGAAAGACATGAAACCATCATGACTACAACAATACACCCATATCAGTAGACTTTATTGAAAATGCCAAACGACCGCATGAACTGACTATTTCACAACATAATTATAATTTGATAAACTTGAAGGGATAACAAAGGGGATTAGATGAACCTATCATGATATTAACAGTATATAATAATTATGCAAACTAACACCCTACATTATCAGTGAGCTTACAACTCAAACACGCATAAACAATCGAGACTGGACGAGTTCTAAATGTGCATCCCAAAGCAAAATTATCTCGATGGAACTTTATTTTTTAAGCATAATAGCTGGAAACAGAGGGAGTCTAGAGCAAATTTTAAGAAAAAGGAAAAAAAGCTGACGCATGACACTAAAGAAATATGCTGATTCATGCTTAAAATGGATGAACTACCAACTATTTTTGTGTATAGACACATACTTAAAAGAATAGGAAAATATAATTTTCAGAACAACAGAAGCTATTATTAATTAAAACAAAGAAGAAGATAATGCATTGACTAAAACATCTTAAGAGATTGAGTATGGCTGGGAGCCAAGAACAAAGACAAAACCAAGCATGTATTCAAGAAACTAAATCACTTCGACACTGAAACGAGGCTGGATCTCAGAATGGATGCCGTAATGCCTATTACAGCAGTTAAATGAACATAGTAACAGACACTCTAACAAAGAAACTTGATTTCCAGTTCATAAGGGTGAAAACAATATTCCAGGAGAGGAAGATACAGACAATTTGAACAAATTAAGGGTTTAGTAGAAAACCATCACATAACCAGCCACATGTAGATGAGTTAACAATGTTTCTCAAGGGATTAAAAGCTTCACCAGAAAGTGAACAGGAAAATAGACACATAGATAAGGTTATATGCAGTCTTAACGTTTAAACATTCGAGCACTTGTAAAATCATTTATGACCTAAGACTCAAATTTTGTGAAGGACTAGACTCCACATTGAACAGAAAACATAAGAAACTAGCTTAAACTTCAGACGTACGACGAGAATAGAATCTGGACAGATATATGTCAATGCCAAAATCTGGGCAGATTTAAAGTCAAGCATCTTATAATTTGAAACATACATGTGAACCACCAGTTGGCGAAGAAGTTTGATCAAAAGGGGTTTTGAAAACTTCCAAACAGATGCTAATGACGCACAAGGTTACTGTGACGAAACATTTTTGCCACATAGAGGGAGAAAACTAAACTATTGAAACTGGATGCTTGACGATAACATGAACAATCCACTGGAAAGCACATTCTGGACCTAAAACAAGTTATAAACATTATGTAGCAGCGGAATAGAAACAATCCAGCCAATGCGTCACTATATTAAGCAGTTTTGATCCTCTTAAAGCACTGTAAAGAGGCTAGGTTCACACTAAGACCAATAGGTAGCTGGTTAAAAGGAAATGTAACTAAAGAGAGTTAAAAAAAAAAATCAACAAAACAGCAGCTTAAAACCTTGACGTATTTGAAAACAAAGATTGGAATAAGGAAATGGGGATGGGAAAGCATTTTTCAAACAAGGAGAGGAGCAAACAACCAAACAAACTTAAGAATGAGCCAAACTTGAATCAGCCTATATATGAAGAACGCGACTAGATGGAGATGAAACACATCAGTTGAGAAAATAAGAACTCATATAGATCCATAACAACAACTTAACCCCATCCTACTATGAACAAACATCATGTGAAACAGGGAGAAAAATAAATGCTGGAAGAGCTAGACATACTAATGATAACCGGAACAAACACACAAGTAAAGGAGGGAAAGTGCAGCAAATAATTAGTAAGGATAAGATGTAAACTTTTTAACTCTAATTTTTCTCTACAAATAGATGCATCAACTGACATTAAGCTAAGAAGAAGATTAAGCGCATATGTAACTCAGGAAAAATTAAAAACCATTAGACGAGAATGTTCTCAAAATACCAATATCAAAACAGTAAAGCAGAAACTAAGAAAGAAGCCAAATTTGAACTAGTTTGAACTGTCAAATCACCAAATGCGAATCCGTAATCATCATGGAAACTAAAACGAGTGATTGAAAATGACATGCTTGCTTTACAGTTTAGATTTTCGATGCTATCAAGAACAGTGAGCCAGTAACGCAGGATCAACTTCAGATAACAAGCAACAACAGCCAAACATTCAACATAATAGGAATATTGTTAACGTAAATCTGCCATCCAAACTCTTATTCAGCCAAAATGGTGAACAGAATAGCCCAACAATCGACAATGATTCCAAAACAGAACGTGCTTTGTACAAAACCCAATATAGAACATATAAATGTTTGAGAAAAAGAAAAACAAAACGAGAGAAGTGAATGAGGATGTTACCTTTTTTTGGAGCAGCGAGCTGGGATGACGAGCTTGAGGGAGAATTCTTCGCCACCACGAAACTTGTACATGAATTCCTCGACTCAAGATTCAGACGCTCTGGTTTTAGTATCTTCGAAGCGACGAACTTTTTCAAAAAAAGAAAAAAAAAAAGGAGTGCCCAGAAGACCAGGACTTCTACTAAGGTTTTGAGATTAAGAATAGCTCAATGTATGCTTTTTGAGGGTAAAAAATGACCCCTTAACAGTGAGGAAAGGGTCGAATATATAGAGGATTTTAGGGTAACATTGGGAGGGAAAATTACAGGACAATTTGGAGAAATTGGTAGAAATTGAATTCAAAATTCAAATCCTCCCTTGGGGACAAGAATCTCTGGGATTTATTGTAAAATCCTCAACGGGTTTAAAACAACCCCCGTTGATTGAGGGATTGAGAGCGGGATGAAGGAGAGATTGAGATGTGTGGATGACTTTTGTGGAGTCTGTTGGGGTCGGGATTGTCTGGAATCATTGAGGAGAAAGAGGAGTGTGCGCGTGTGATGGTGAGGAGCGTGGAAAGAAGAAGAAGGAGAAAAGGGGGTGCGTGCATGCGTGGTGACTGTATGTATATGTATGTAAATGAGTGTATATGTGGCCGAAAAATAAAATTGGGCTAGGTTGGAATATTTGGGCCAAGAAATTAGATTCCAAAAGAAAGCTGAAGAGAGTGAACTATGAGACATTGTTCTTGATAGACCATATGTTCCTATGACAGAAGTGAAGAAGGGTGAAACAACCAAGTCTGTTTCTAAGATAAGGCAACAATACAGTGAGGGGAAAAGGAAGAAGATAGAGAAGAATTATGAAGCCAAAACACTGATGTTTGTGGAATAGGATCTGAAGAGTACAATTGGATCTCAGCATGTGAATCTACTAAGAAGATTTGGGACTGTTTGAAAAATGCTCATGAGGGAACTGAACAAGTTAAAGAGTCCAAGGTGGACATGCTGACTTCTACGTATGAGGACTTTATCATGCATGAAGGAAAAACCATACGAGACATGGAGACCAGGTTCTCAGCAATAATCAATGAGCTTAAATGCTTGGGAGAACCTATCAGTCAAAACAAACAAGTAGTGAAAGATCCTTAGGGTGCTTCCCAAGTTATGGGAGAGCAAAGTTAACGCTATTATTGAGTCAAAAGACTAGAAGACTCAAAAAATGGATGTTCTCATTGGCATACTTCGTATTCATGAGTTGAACAAGAAACATGATACAACCGAAAGAGAAGGGAAGAAAGATACATCATTGGCATTGAAGACTGCACCAAGTGGTGAGGAGATTGATGGTGTAGATATGACATATCTCACCAAGAGGTTCAAGAAATTTGTCAGAAAAAGCCATGACATGGCAATGAAGGGAAATATTGGTAAGTCTCATGGAAATGCTGACTTGTGTCATAGTTGTGATAAACAAGGACACTTTATCATAGAGTGTCCTCATGAAAAAGGTGATCATAAGGATGTACAAAGAATTTTCAAAGACAGAAGAAAGGACTAGGTTCTAGACAAGTACAAGAAAAAGACTGCTATTGACAGGATCATTATAAAGGCACTGGGGGTCTGGGGAAATTCCTTAAGCGGTTCTGAGGAGGAAGATCAACCTGAAGATTCATCTCTACTTGCAGTGAAAGATGATGATGATAAGGTCTACAATGGACTGTTTGCTTTTATGGACCAGTCAGATGATGAAGAAGATGATGATGAAGAGGTAACACTACTAGACTTAAAAGATAACTTAGATCTTTATTCTACTAGAAAGTTGAAAAAACTAGCATTTGTCCTCATTGACTCAATCTATGAATTAACTACTGAGAAGGACCTGTTAAATAATACTGTAGGTTTGTTTGATGTCGCCCAAGTTACACCTCCTTTTTGAGGTTAAAGAGGTCATTGTCAAGAAATAAACCTAACCAAGGATACGGTCGAATAAAAGGAAATACGTAAACTTAATATAAATTCACCAACATGCAATTCGAGTAGTTAATCGACTCAATTCCCCAAAAGCGGGGGGGGGGGGGGGTTGTGATGATTAACAAAATAAATAAATAAAGCTATCTATTGGAATGGAAAATTCAAGAATAAAGAGCAACTAGGGTATTGTGTTCCCCATGATTTTCCAACTTGATATCACTGGATAATCTAATTCTTGACTAATGTATAGCACGCAGAACGGTAATTTAAATTCACCAAACCCTTTGGTCTAGGCGAGAGGAGAATTTCACTATGTGACTTGGTCTATCCCCATAGTGTGCATTACTAACCATTACCTATAGTCTTAGTACAACCTCCCATTGGTCAAGTTCAGTTGATTAGACGAGAAAAAACAATCAATCGAATCCTATTGATTAATCTCTTTTTTCCTATTCATTACTACCTTGGCCCAGTCAGTAACACTAGGTGGGTTCTAATGCTGGCCACTATTAGAAAACATGAAAAAAGAAGAGAATTAATCAATACATGCACATTCATCTTTCAAGAATTATGAATTACCCGATTCTACTTTGCTAGAAATTCATAGTTCCTACAACCCTAGTTGTGGATTTAGCTGCTCATGCTTTGTGTAAAGAATGAAATTATGAACTTAAAATACATAAGTGAATACTTACACAATCAACTGAATAACAAGCAATCCGGTATAAAGAAAAGCCACAAGCTTGAATATTGAAGTAACCCACAAAAATTCTCATAAGTGTTCTTACAATTTCTTTCAAGAAAATGACAAATCCTAAGTCTAACCTAAGTCTACTGACAAAAATGTCTCAAAAATTGCGCTCCCTCGCTAACAAATAACCCTAGGGATCAATTTATAATAATTATAAAATGGAATAAATATTCAGGAAACTAGCTGACACGCGCTACCAGAGCCCGTTTACGAGTCGTATTTAGGTTTATGACTCGTATTCGGGGTTTCGTAAATGGTTGCTGAAATTCGGACTTCTTCTTTTACGACCCACCTTTACGACTCGAAAGTTACTTACAACTCGTAAAGGGGTCTCGTCTGATGGACTTCAGAAATTCTTCAACTCTGGATCACTAAATGGAAATGTTCAAGAAACCAAGTCTACGACTCGTAGAATAGTCTACGAGTCGTAAATAGAGTTTCATAGACTTGCGACTTCTGCATTTGATCTTCTCTTGGAAATCCTCACGAAACCACCTCTATGACTCGTAGAGCCATCTACGACTCATAGAGCCATCTATGACTCATAAAGTGTGTTCGTGAAATTCAACTTCAGCAAATCAACCCTTACTAGAAATCCTCACGAGACCAGTTTATGACTCGTAAAGACCTCTACTACTCGCAAATGGTCTCGTAAATAGCCAGACACCAGCAATTTCTTTTAAAACTTGGCCAATCTGTAATCCTGCAGTTCTAAACACCAAAAACACATAAAACCCACTAAAGTCGCATTGAGAACACACAAATCCCAAGTTTTAAGCATAAAAAATGTTATATTTTGGCAGCAAATCAACACCCTCAACTAAAAATTATTGCTTGTCTTCAAGCAACGACTCGATCTGTATAGACTATACAGCAACACACAGACCTCAACTCAATGGTATACATCAAATACAATTCAAACTTAGATACCCATACCAACTTTTCAAAACAGGGTCAGACAGCTATTCAGCAAACCAAAACACACCAGTGCTTGTGACAACACAGCTATAACAATCAAGGGAATATCAACAGTCCACAACACTAAACAAGTCAAATGTCCACAATGCAAATGCAAATGCCCTCACAAAAAGAAGTCCCATATTCAATACTCAACGACTAGTTCAAATTCAATCGTAGGATTGTGCAAAAGCACTCACTCTTACAAAAGATATCCATGCATAATGACTGATACCATAGGCTTGCCCCTGTACTCATGACTAAGATTTTCAACCAACTGAACTAGGATCATTTTAGGACTTTCTAAGGTTGTATCATAGGCTCAGAGGGCTTTGGTATGATATTTTGGAAAAATAATGACTAACAGCCATCGTTGAACAATGTTTTTCATCACTTTCACCTTACCAATTCTAATGTTTTCACTTTGTTCTCCCTTTTCCCACATTTAAGCTTTTTCAGGTGTTTTCATCTCATTTTTCAGCTTTTACCTTTTTTTTACACTTTGTTTTGCTTTTTAGCTCATAGCTTAAGGCATCACTCATTTTTCCCGCATCCAGTACATGATTTCCTTTTTCTCCGTATTCCTAAATCACCCCCCACTTTGTTTTTTACCCTTGCACTAGCCACTCCCAACTTAGGCTTTTGGCTTGTATTTAGGTACACAATATCCCTTCTCCAAACCAGGGCCACTTTTTGTAGCCACCCTCAACTTAGGCTTTTTGCCTCAGTCAAGGTGCACGATGTTCAATGAAAGTCTAGAGCCAATTTCAGGATTAAATCACTAACAAGGATAGGCTAATCAGGTGTTTTCAAAGAATAGGTACATATTAGGCTCAAACATTAGGAACAAGGGGTATATCATCATTTGATTGGTCATTTTTAGGCTAAAGTGGTCTGTTTAAGAATAAATAGCCTAAGATCCCTTCCTAATCCATTTAATCTATAATTTAACTTAGAGTAGCACGACAAGTTCTGAATTAGCACAAAAATGCATGAATCTATCAAAATAATCTCACAATCACTTGGCATTGCATACATTATCAACAAACAACTCACAGGTCATATTTCATGTCTTAAATAACCCTCACTTATCAAAACAACTATTGCCAAACACCCAAACATGCATGGTTGCTATTTAACTACTAATCAAAAATTTTGACGGGTACCAATTTTCAAAACAAAACACAAAAACATAATATATGCCATGAATATTAGTACTATATGCTACAAATATTATCTAAACATCCTAAACATGCTGGTTCAACAGAAATTAAATATCCACGAAGAAAACGAACACAAGAAAGAAAACCTCGGGATCAAAATTTGAGATAGTTATGGACTATAAGCTACTCAGACTTCACTGAGGCCCCATAACTACTCAAACCCTATCGAAAACGATATGTATTGTCCCCAATGCACAAAATCAAGAAAAAATAGAATAAGTAGTTGTCAAAACACATACCTCGGCACCTAAGCGCTAATGTTCTTTGGGTTACCTCCCAAGCAACAGCTGATTTACGGTCACGACACGACATAGATGTTTTGAGTACTCAGACTTCCTTAAGGTCCCATGTTTCCATTGTTTTTATCTCTTCCACATTTCCCAGGTATGACTTAACTCTTTGACTATTTACGTTGAAAGTTTCTCCGTTTTGTCTTTCTAATTCAATAGCCCATGTCAAAGACACGTGTCATTCGAAAGGATCCCAACCATCTGGATTTGAGCTTCCCAGGAAACAACTTCAGTCTGGAGTTGAATAGAAACACCAAAGTCCCCTGGTGCAAATTGGCGATTTTCTATGCGGTGGTCATACTGTAACTTCATTCTTTGTTTGTACAGAGCTGAGCTCTCATATGCTTTCAAACAAAACTCATCAAACTCATTGAGTTGGCTTAGCTTAGAGTTTACTACATCATTCCAATCCAGGTTCAACTTCTTCAATGCCTACATTGCTTTATGCTCAAATTCCACTGGTAAGTGACATGCATTCCCAAACACAAGTTGGTAGGGAGACATGCCTATAGGAGTCTTAAATATTGTTCGATTTGCCCATAATGCATCATCTAGATTCCGCGACCAATCTGTCCGATTTGCATTCATAGTCTTGGATAAGATCTGTTTAATCTCCCTATTGGACACCTCCACTTGCCCGCTCGTTTGAGGATGATAAGGTGTCGCGACCCAATGTTTCACTCTATACTTTTCAAGAAGAGCTTTAAATAGTCTATTGCAGAAGTGAGAACCTCCGTCACTGATTATTGCTCGAGGGGTGCCAAACCTTGAGAATATGTTCTTTTTCAGAAATGTTGTGACACTTTTGCCCTCATTTTTAGGTAGATCTACGACCTTAACCCATTTTGATACATAATCCACAGCAACTAGGATGTTCTTGTTTCCGTGTGAGCTAATAAATGGTCCCATGAAATCAACTTCACATACATCAAACAACTCAATCACCATAATGGGGTTTATAGAGAGTTCATGTTTAAGGGAATGCCACCCTCTCTTTGGCACTTATCACAAGATTTTGCATAGTCGTAGGCATCTTGGTGGATGGTGGGCCAGTAGTACTTGCATTGTAAGATCATATATGTTGTCCGAATTCCGCTATAATGTCCACCCACCAATGATGAGTGGCATGCCTCAAGTATGCTCATCATTTCAACCTCAAGAATACAGCAACAAATAATCCCATCGTAACATACAAGAAACAATTATGGATCATCCCAAAAGAACTTCTTTACATCAAACATAAATTTCTGACGCTGATATGTGTTTAGATCGAGTGGCACGAGATCACTTACTAAATAGTTTGCATAGTCTGCAAACTAAGGTACTAGATCATATGATGTGGCCATCACTCTCTCATTTGAGAAAGAATCATTGATCTCTAGTCCATCATCAAATTTAACCATAGCTCCATCTTTCAGTCTAGATAGGTGATCTACATCCTGATTCTTTGTCCCTTTTTGATCGATAACATCGAAGTTAAACTTTTGTAATTGAAGTACCTACCTCATCAATCTTGGCTTTTCATCCTTCTTAGCCATCAAATATCTAAGTGTTGAATGCTCAGTGGGCACCACTACCTTGGCCCTTAACAAATATGACCTGAACTTCTCAAATGCAAAGGCCACTGCAAGTAACTCTTGTTCAGTGACGGTGTAATTTTTTTGGGTTGTATTCAGGGCTTTGTTAGCATAGTATATGGGATATAGTATCTTCTCTTGACATTGTCCCAATACTACACCTAGATCAACCTTACTTGCATCACATATGATTTTGAAGGGTTTGGACTAATCTAGAGGTACAATGATTGGTGTTGAGATCAACTCTTTTTCAACTCTTCAAAAGGCCTTAAGATATACATCATCCAATATGAACTTAGCATCTTTCTCTAACAATTTGCACAAAGGGTGTGAAAATTTATAGAAGTCTTTTATGAACCTCCGATAGAATCCTACATGCCCCAAGAAACTCCTTACACCCTTTACTAAGATAAGTGGAGGAAGCTTCTCAATCACCTCCACTTTGGCAATGTCAACCTCAATTCCTTAACCGGATATCTTGTGCCCCAATACAATACCCTCTTTCACCATGAAATGACACTTCTCCCAATTCAGCATCAAATGACTCTCCTCACATCTCTGCAAAACAGTATGTTGGTAGTTCAAGAAATCTTCAAATGAGTCTCCAACCACACTAAAGTCATCCATGAAGACTTCAATAGTGTCTTCTACCATGTTTGAGAATATGGACATCATGCATCTCTGAAATGTTCATGTGCATTACATAACACAAATGGCATCCTTTTAAAAGCGAAGGTGCCATAAGGGCATGCAAATGTCGTTTTCTCTTGATCCTTTGGAGCAATAGTGATTTGATTGTATCCTGAATATTCATTAATACAGCAGTACCACCCCATCCCAGCTAGTTGATCCAACATCTGATCCATAAATGGCATAGGGAAATCATCTTTTTCTGTTGACACATTAAGTTTCCTGTAATCCATATATACTCTCCATCCTGTGACTGGTCGTGTTGGGATCAACTCATTGTTGGCATTTGGTACCACCGTGATACATTATTTCTTTGGAACACACTACACTAGGCTTACCTATTGACTATCAACAATCGGATAAATCACTGCTGCATCCAACCATTTGATGTTCTCTTTGCGAAACAACCTCTTGCATAGGAGGATTGAGGCATATTTGGTGCTCAATACTTGGCTTGTAGTTTTTTACTACCTGGATTTTGTATGCACATACCCTGGGAGGAATACTAATAATATATGCAATTGTCCATCCCATGTCCTTCTTGAATTATTTAAGCACATCTACTAGAGCGCTAACTTGCTCCTCATTCAAGTCCACGGGAACTATGATTGGCAAAGTATTGTTAGTTCCCAAAAATGCATACCTTAGATGTGTTGCGAGAGCCTTCAATTCTAGCATCAGAGTGTCTTCGATGGAGGGTTTTATGGGTGGCGACTCCCAATTCTGCAAAATCTAGTTCTAATTTAGCTTGGCGCCTAAGACCGTAGGACACCCCTAGAGCATTCACTATTTCCTCATAGTCGGGTATCCCATCACTGTTGAAATTCATCAGCACTGCTTCCAATGTGTTTTAACACCCAATCTCACTTCAAGTGGTACCTCTGGTTCAACTTTATCCATAACCTCAATAACAGAAACCATTCTCAGATCATTGTCTTTCTTAGCTTGCTGATAAAGGTTGAACACAACATTATCTTTCCATAATCTAAACTAGAGTTGACCCCTCTCCATATCCACTAAGGCATGTTCGGTGGTTAAGAAGGGCCTCCCCGAGATAACAGGAACTTCAAAATCAACTTCCGAATCGAGGATCACAAAATCTATGGGGAATATAAATTTCTTAACCTTTACCAGCACATCACTTAATATTCCCATAGGCTTCTTCACCGTAAAATTTGCCATCAACAACCACATGGTAGTTGGAGTAGGGGCTCCCAATCCAAGATTTTCATAGACTATAAGAGGCATCAAATTGACACTGGCGCCTGAATCACATAGTGCCCTTGAAAATTCCACATCTCCTATAGTGCAGGGTATTGTTAAAGCACCTAGATCTTCATGCTTTTGCACTAATGACTTTGTAGTGATAGCACTACAATGTTGAAGCTCTTGAGAAAGCTCATGACTCACTGTGCCCTTTTTGGTAATCAAGTCCTTCATGTACTTTGCATACCTTGGCATTTTCTACAATACTTCAATGAAAGGGATATCGATGGAGAGTTGCTTCAACATGGAGAGAAAATGCTTGAATTTGCCTTCTTCCTCCCTCTTTTTGATTCTTTGAGGGAAGGGAGGAGGAAGTTTAGGAAATGGCTCAAATATTTTTGGCTTATTAACAACTTCACTCATCCCATCCTTGGCATTATCATCTCCTGCATCGCATCCTTAGCTGCAACCATCTCCTCACGAACATTTTCTGCATCGACTAGTATAGGAGGATCAATAGTGCTCTTGCCACCCTGAGTGGTCACCACCATACACTGCCCTTCATTTTTGGGATTTTTCACTATATTGCTGGGCAATGTACCTTTCTGATGCTGATTGAGAGTGAGACTCTATTTTCTGATTGACATTTGCAATATCTGATTTCATTCCCCTTAGAGTCTCATCCCTGGTTTCAGCGTTCTTCAACAATCAATCAAATACCTCCTTAATTCTGGAATTGCTTCTGCCTGCGTCACAATCATGCGATTGCACATAAGGACCATTTTTGAAGCCATCTCTACGACCCCAATCTGCATCTCACTCAGGACCCCTGTTTCTATCATAGTAACCTCCACGGTTGCCTCTGTAGCCTCCATCTCTACCAAAGTTCTGACCTTGGTTTCCTTGACCTTAGTGCTAATAGTCTAGATTGGATCCTTGGGTGTTGGTCCGAGAACCCCAGTCTGATTAGTGACAAAGCATGCGTCCTCATCATAATATGGGTCCTCGTACATGGGTGCACATGAAGGTTGATGAACCACTCTTTACTCTCTCATGGACTTATTTCATCATCACCTTCATACCTGTGCAGATTTGAGTGAGCTGCTGCATGATTTTTTTATTGATTTTGGCTTGCTCTGAACCCACATTTACAACACATTAACTCTTTGTAGATGCTCTATCTTGATGCCCCCATGCACGATTTGTTTTGACCATTCTTTGTATACGCTTAACAATTCTTTCAAATGGTTGATTTAAAACATGCCCCCCAATGATAGTGTCAGCACATGCCTGGCGGTTTTCATCAAGAGTGTGGTAGAAGATCTCCATGAAAGCGTTATCAATTATTTTATGGTCAGGGACGCTCCTTAAGTATTTAGTAAATCGCTCCACGTAGTGCTTATAGAATCACCAAGAAGTTGCTCAAAGTTTTTGATTTGATCCTTCAATTTGAGCTTCCTTGATCTAGAAAAATACCTCTCTAAAAAGGTTTGCTATAATTTTTCCCAACTAGTGATTTTGAACTCTATGGGAGGTCAGATAGTCATAATGCAGCATTGCCAGTAAGAGACAATGGGAAGACACGAAGTCTCATAGCATTCGTAGACATATATTGTGTTCCCATCACACTCCTACAAAAAAGACTACATTGTTGTAAGTGGCTATGTGGATCCTCGGATGGTAAGCCCAAAAATAGCCATCAGTTTTGCAACATCTGAAGTAACCCACTAGAGACTGTGAACTTTGTGTCGACTAGTAATAGTGGCAACACAATAGCTGCAGTCACATCCATAGCCATCGGGTTCAACCTATACTGATTCTAGTGATAAGCATTGGTGTTGAAATCCTGAGGTTGTGGCATATCCTCAAAAGGTGGTGGGTTCTCATTTCCATACTTATCATTATCATCCTGGTTTAGATCTCCATTGGCCGTATTGATGGCATTATTTTGGGCCATTCATCTCTCAATTCTATGGATCTATGGATCAAATGAAGCTAAGGGAATACCTTGGCTTTGAGTGTTTGGCATACACTACCTGTATAACCTGACACTGGACAAAAAAAACAAAAAAACAAAATCAAGAGAATTAAGGATTAACACTCGAACTATGAGTGAATTTACCAAGTCTAACCATATTCCCTGGCAATGGCGCCAAACTCTTGATGTTGCCCAAGTTAAAACTCCTTTTTTGAGGTTAAAGCAGTCGTTGTCAAAAAAATAAATCTAACCAAGGTTAGGACCAAACCCAAGGGAATACGTAGACTCAGCGTAAATTCAACAACATGCAATTTGAGTAGTTAACCGACTCAATTTCCCAAAAAGGGGGTTGTGATGATTAAAGAAGTAAATAAATTAAGCTATCTATTGGAATAGAAAATTCAAGAATAAACAACAACTAGGGTATTGTGTTCCCATGATTTACCAACTTGGTATCACTAGATAATCTAATTCTTGTCTAATGTATAACATGCAAAATGCTAATTTAAGTTCACCAAACCCTTTGGTCCAGGCGAGACGCGAATTTCACTATGTGACTTAGTCCATCCTTATAGTGTGCATTACTAACCATTACCTATAGTCCTAGTACAACCTCCCCTTGGTCCAGTTCAGCTGATTAGACGAGAAAAAACAATCGATCAAATCCTGTTGATTAATCTCTTTTCCTATTCATTACTACCTTGGTCTAGCTAGTAATACTAGGCGGGTTCTAATGTTGGCCACCATTAGAAAACATGAAAAATGAAGAGAATTAATTCGTACATGCATATTCATCTTTAAAGAATTATGAATTACTCAGTTCCACTTTTCTAGAAATTCATAGTTCCCACAACCTTGGTTGTGGATTTAATTACTCACACTTTGTGTAAAGAATGACATTATGAACTGAAAATGCATAATTGAATACTTACACAATCAATTGAAGAACAAGAAATCCAAGATAAATAAGAACCACAAGCTTGAATATTGAAGTAAACCACAAAAATTCTCACAAGTGTTCTTACACTCTCTCTCAAGAAAATGAAAAATCCTAAGTCTAACCTAAGTCTATTGACAAGAATGTCTCGAAAATAGCGCTCCCTTGCTGGCAAATAAACCTAGGGATCAATTTATAATGATTGCAAAATGAAATAAAACATTCAGGAAAACTAGATGACATGCACTACGAGAATCCATTTACGAGTCGTATTGAGGTTTATGACTCGTATTCGGGGTTTCGTAAATGGTTGCTAAAATCTGGACTTCTTCTTCTATGACCCACCTTTACGACTCGTAAAGGGTTCTTGTCTGATGGACTTCAGAATTTCTTCAACTCTGGATCATTTACTAGAAATGTTCATGAAACCAAGTCTACGACTTGTAGAATGATCTACGAGTTGTAAAGATGGTTTCGTGGACTTGTGACTTCTGAACATGATCTTCTCTAAGAAATCCTCACAAAACCACCTCTACGACTCATAGAGCCATCTACAACTCATAGAGTGTGTTCATGAAATTCAACTTCAAGAAATCAACCCTCATTGTAAATCCTCACGAGACTAGTTTATGACTCGTAAAGACCTCTATGACTCATAAATGGTCTCGTAAACAGCCAAATGCCAACAATTTCTACAATTTCTTCTAAAACTTGCCCAACCTATAATCCTGCAATTCTAAACACCAAAAACACATAAAAACCACTAAAGTCACATTGAGAACACACAAAATCCCAAATTTTAAGCATCAAAAGTGTTATATTTTTGCAGTACATTAGTGTCACAGGATCAAAATTTGTGTTGACAACCCAAGTGTCTGATCTTGAGGTTAAAGTTGTAGCTCTTGAAGCAGAAAAAGATGCATTATTGAAATTGATGGAATCTGAGGGTCAGTCTGATGCTAAGTTGAAAAGTAAATTAGTGAGAATGAGCTTGCATTGGAGGAGAAACTAAAGGATTCTGAATTAAACTTTAACTTAGCTTTAGAAAGAAATGTTCAGATGGAAAGGGACCTGATAAAATACAACGATGACCTTAAAAAATCCATGAAGTGGACTGCACAATCCAAACTTCTTGGTGACATGTCCAGCAGCTGGGGTCTTGGAACGAGAGGACTAGGTTATGTCAACAAAATTGACCCCCCAATAATCCCCATATCAAATATGTCTCTGTTGCTGATTTTTTTTTGTGTTTGAATTATGGAAGAAATGGTCATCTTAAAGACATCTGTGAAGTTCTTAAGAGAACTTTAAACAAATAGAAGTTTGTGTACTGGAAAAGGAAAGGTGTGAAGGAGGGACATGGTCCTAAGCCTAAACTGATGAACAGACCTCTATCCAGATAGACTAGGAATTTTGTAATTAGGCCTCTATTTGCTTATTGGGAGCTCATATTAAAATGGGATCCCAAGACTAACATGTGATCACTTGCAGGAAAAGTCAAAAGGAAGCAGTCAGTGCTGGTATATGGACAGTGGATGCTCAAAGCACATGACTGGAAGAATTAAAAACTTCCTCACATTAAATGAGTTTGAAAGGGGTAGTGTTTCTTTTGGTGGTAGATAGAAAGGCTATATCATAGGCATAGGAAATATTGGCAAATGTTTTGAGAAGGCTAATGAAGATGTGTACTATGTTGAAGGATTAAAGTACATTCTTCTTAGTGTGTCTCAAATCTGTGAAAAAAGGGAATCAAGTCAAGTTTCTATCAGACAAGTGTACAATTACAAACTTGTCTACTGATGAGGTGGTGCTAATAGCAATGAGGTGTGGAAACATGTATGTGGCTGACCTCAGAATAACAGAAGAGGGCAATCTGACTTGTCTAAAAGCCAGGATGATTCATCTAACTTCTAGCACAGGAGACTTAGTTATGTCAGCCTTTCTTTGTTGAACAAACTGGTATCAAAGGATCTAGTTCGTGGCTTGCCAAAGATGAATTTCAGAATTTCCAAAAAGAGTGTGCTACATGTGCTCAAGGAATGCAGACAAAATGCTCATTCAAACCTAAACACGAAGTAAGTACCTCTAGACCTATTGAGCTTATTCATACTGATCTTTGTGGTCTTGTAAAGGTTCAAAGTAGAGCTTGAAAAAGGTACATTATAGTGGTAGTTGATGATTACTCAAGATACGCATGGGTAAGGTTTATGAGATCAAATGATGAGGCTGCTGAACTATTGATCAACCTCATCAAACGTATTCAAAACCATGGCACGAAATTTAAAAATTCAATACTTGATGGTTTTTGTGCAGAGCATGGAATTAACCACAATATTTCAGCTCCCAGAACTCCTCAGCAAAATGGAGTTGTGGAGGGAAAATATAGAAACCTTGGTGGAAATTGGAAGGACCATGCTGATTGACTCTTGATTGGCAAATAACTTTAGGGATGAGGCTGTCAATACTGTCTTCTATGTTACAAACAGGTGTTTGATAAGGTCTCTCAACAACAAGACTCCTTATGAACTCTTGTTTGGAAGGAAGCCTAGCATTAGTCACCTGAGAGCCCTTGGTTGTAAATGCTTTGTACTAAGAAATGGCAAGGAAGAAGTTGGAAAATTTGACTCCAAAAGTGATGGGTGTGTTTTTGTTGGGTACTCTACAAGCAGCAAGGCTTATAGAGTATTCAACAAACGAACCCTCTGTATTGAAGAAAGTGTACATGTCATTTTTGATGAGTCATGAGAAATGAAGAGCACCAATGATAGTGAAGACTCAGAACTAGATGAGATACTCCAACTTCAAAAGGACAGCTTGATAAATGATCTTTCAACTGATGAAATTGCACAAACTGAGGACATGACAAATGATGAAAATGCAGAACCTTCAGAAGGACCAAGTGCTTCTGCAAGAGACTCAGAGATAGATGTGCTAATCATGATGATGAACCTAACTTCGCTCAACAACAACAAGAAGAAGACGGCACTGATACCTCTAGAAGTCAAGGTCAGTCTGTCGTAAGGACGTCCAGGTGGAAACATAAATCATCTCATCCTATGGAGAATCTAGTCTCTCCTGTGGATTCTTGGATTCAGATCCAATCCTGTCCAAAGGACCACACTTGAAGGCTGCTAAAAGGATTCTCAGATATCTCAAGGGATCTGAATGCTTAGCTATTTATTATCCTGTTGGTGACTGTTTTAATCTGATAGCATATGCAGATGTTGATTTTCTAGGGTACCTGGTTGATAAAAAGAGCACCTCTGGCATAGCTCATTTCCTTGGGTCTTTACTAATATCATGAGGGATCAAGAAGTAGAATTCAGTGGCACTATCTACTGCAGATGTTGAATACATAGTTGTTGCTGCTTGTTGCTCACAATTACTGTGGATCAAACAGCAATTGGAAGATTTTGGAGTACTAACTGACACTATTCCCCTTATGAGTGATAACACAAGTGCTTCGGACATGGCTAAAAATTCAGTTCATCACAAAAGAACAAAGCACATTGATGTTGGACATAATTTTCTCAGGGACCAGGGGAGAAAGAAAATATTTGCATGAAGTTTTGCAGTACTGAGAATCATATTGCTGATACCTTCACCAAGCCACTTTGTAAGGACCAATTTGAAAGAAATAGGCTGAAGCTTGGACTGATCAAGCAGAAGCATGAAGGGTCAAACTGATTGTAATTTTCTTTTCCTACCTTCTTGGCTAGAAAAGTCGGAATAACTATCTGAGAGATTATTCATAATCAGTTAAATACCATTTTGTACCTTGCAGGTTAGAAAAAATTATCATTTTCATAGGATTTGAAGATTAGAACTTGAAAGGTTTCACTCGAGGCCCTGACTCACTATCAGGTTAGTATTCTGTTCATAATCTCTTACTTCATTAATATGGATGCTCAGGACCTGTCATTTCGGTTCAGCTTTTCTAAATCATCATCACTTCATCCTTATACCCGAAGAGTCACGACTAATTAGGGACCGAATACTTCTTTTCCCTCCCTTTTTAAAATGATTTCATCCATCATTTTGGTGTATTGTTCTCCCAAAATTCATCAAGCCTTGTTCCTTGTCTTTCTCTTGCTCTTTCATCTTCTTCAAATTTCTCTTTATGTTCATCACCATGTCTGCTAGTCCTGAACAATCTTCCTCTCAACTGGGTGTGGAGGATGAGTCTATACCTTCTCCAAACATCAGTACACCTCCAACCACTCCTCTTCACTCTCTAGTAAAACTCGATGAACTACATCCTCTAACCCAAGGTCTCACACCATCTTCACCAACTCTTCACACTCCTTTTGCATCTGCACCAGTTGTGTTAGAATCACCCAGTGCTTTACTAGACTTGAACCCCATAGTACCTCCTCCAAGTTTCACGGAGGAACAAGTTAACACCATTCCACTAGGACATACTTCATCCTCCCTCTCTGAGAAATACTTTGAGGGAGACCTTATAAAGGAAAAGGGGACTGAGTTCAACATAACTAGCTGAAGGACCAGAGTTGGTTGCTAAAAACTTGTTAGGTCTGAAGGATGGAGATCAAGATGTTAGGGAAGAACCAACTTCTCCTGATCTCACCTTGGCACTGGATACACTGGTATTCAATCAAACACCGGTGATGAGATTAGACCAATGAATGTTGCTAAACAAAAAGAAAGAGAATGATAGCATACCACTGTCATGGAGGATGAAGAAACCCAATTCTCCTTCTTCCCCTGTTCCTGACAGGGACCAAGTTAGGAAGGCACAAGGTAAAGAAAAGGAGTCAGAGGAGACTGAAGTTGTTGCTTGAAATTACACAACCAGGGGGACTGATAAAAAAATTGTTGAGTGATGCCATAGCTACAAGCAGACAAAATCATGCCCTGAAGAAAAGGAAGAAGGTTGCTACTGTTTTTGTGGATGACATACCTGAGGACCAGGTTATCGACATTAAAGAAGAAAAGGAGGTTGATTGGACAGAATCTGATGAAGATTCGGATAAACTAAGTCGGGGACCTAAAAAGACTAAGGTCTCAAAGGCTTGGAAGAAGGATGTTGTCAAGGAAAGAAGGAGTGACCCTGCTACACTAGGGCACTAGGTTCACAAATAAAAAAGATAAAAACAAAAAAGGTTCTATCCAGGGACCGAGGGATTAGTTTGCTTCAAAATCAGAAAGTTTTGAATGGGAGGGTGTTTGAGCCTGCGACCAAGAATAGTCCAAGCATGTGTGAGCTTATTGATGTTGTTGACTTTTAGGGATGGGGCCACTTGTTTGAATGGCCTATTCCATTCCTTCATGAATAGAAAGTGAGGGAATTTTACCTGAACCTTAAAATTCAAAAGATGGGGGCTTTGTAACCAATGTCAGGGATACTTCTTTCAGGGTAGATGAAGATAGTTTGAGTGAAATCTTAAAGGTGAAGAAAGCAGGGATCAGAACTGTTGTTGACCTATCCCCTTTGAAAAGCTTTTTAGAGAAGGCTGGGAATTTAAATAATCTAAATTCCTCAACCGTCTCTAAGAAGCTGCTCAAGAGATAATATCAGCTGTATTTTAAATTTGTCAACAAAGTTCTGTTGCCATGGACTGAGAAAAGGACCATAGCCACAATGGAGGACCTATACTTAATGGAAAAGTTGAGCATCATGGTAGAAATCAATCTACCAGCAACACAAGGACCATAAAGCAGTCCTTGTCCCACAACACTCTGATGGAATATGAGTGTGGACACCTCAAGGCAGGGGCAAAGAAATCACCTATGTCTGATTTAGTGGATCAGAATGAAGCCTTGAGGGAACAAGTGAAGGACCTGACTGCAGCCTTACCCAAGAAGGATGTTGAACTCACTTTGCTAAATGCTAAGTTGGCTTAAGGCTCAGGAGGAGGACCTAGTTTTGGTGAGGTACTTAAGCTGAAGGAAGAAAATGAACAACTAGCCAAGGTGGCCAAATCTCTTACCCAGCAGCTCCTTGAGGCACACAGAGACCAAAGTGCAAGCATGTCTAAGTAAATCCAGTCCCTTCCCCGAAGTCCTCTAGTTCCTAGGTTTCCCAGCTCAGTTCCCCCCCCCCCCCCCATGTCCTTGTCTCTAGTTCTTGATGTTTGAATCTTTTGTTCTTGTGGTCATGGCCCAATCCTGGGCAATTCATGTTTTTGTTGTGGATGTTTGTGAATGGAATGTTGATTCTGAATGACAATCGTTACTTTTGTGAATCTCTTATCTAATTCCTGTTCTTTATTTCTATGATTTTGATTATACTATACTTACTTAAGTATCTGGTATTTTCTGCTTATGGTCTTCTCTTAGTTTACTGTTTTCCTTTTGATGATGCCAAAAGGGGGAAGCTCATACTTAGAGGGGAACATATTTGGGAATAGGGAACAGGTTATATTAGAAGCATAAATTCAGGGGGAACAAGTAGACCAATGGGCATAGTAGTTTGTCATCATCAAAAAGGGGAAAATTGTTAAGTACATGGAGTACACATGACCTTTTAATGTTTTGATGATTAAGAAATTAAGCCAAGGACCAGGTAGACTATTGGTCAGGTTTGCTGAAGCTGATCGTGGGATACAGCTAGTAAAGCTGTTGTGGTTGGTAAGATGTCTATCAGAAGCGTACTGAAGGACCAGTGATCCATACACTATACCGACAACAGTATATAAGGAGCTTGTCCAAGGAATAAACTCAAGTTTTTCATGCATAATTTAGATTGAATATTCTTGTGCTGAAAAGTTCCTCCCTGGCTCCTTGTGTAAGAAAATACAACTGCTCCAGACGAGGGACCTGATAGAATGCTTCTTGAGTTCTCTAGTTTGATAGTAGTTGTGTTGTGTTCTAAAGTGTAAGATCACACCTAAACTATAAAGGTAAGTGATCAGTGTTGATTTCTTTTATTTCGAACAGTGTGTGTGCCTTGTAGACTGTGTGTTAATCTAAAGGCTTGTTTGGTTTTTAATCTAACTTCATAAGGGTTGTGGCTTTAGACTAAAGTAAGTTTTTGGCTGCTCATTGCTTGTGCATGGGGTACAAGCTGTTTGGTGGTAAAGTATAGAAATAGCGGGTGCGTTGTATTTCTTTACTTTACTCATTAGTGGATTTGGTTTTGGGAAATCCTGTGGTGACAGGTCGTGGTTGTTCCTCCCTTGAGCAAGGAATTTTTCCACGTAAAATCCTTGCGCATTTGTTCTTGCTATTTACTGTCTTCCAGTTTTTACTTACGTGCTTCCAGTGACCAGATCAATTACTAGGCTAGCAGCATATTAACTCATTAGGTTGCTTTTCTGTAAGCCCAAAGATGTACTCATTGCCTCCTAATAATCTACAAACTATAATGTGGATTCAGGATGAATTTTTTGAGCAGAGATTGAGCAATTTAAGAAGACTGGGTATATTGGGCTGAGTATGCGATTCTACCATTAAGATATTATCAACATTGAACTTTGTGCCAGAGGCGCTGGAGGTTCTGAAGCTCACATTTAACAGGGACCCAAGAGAGCAAATAAATTTGTCGTCCTATCCAAATCTTCTGAAGTTGTGTATGTATATTTACACTCCAATGCCCTTGAAAATTGAAGCATTCCCTCCAAACCTTGTCAAGCTTGCTCTAGTTGTTGTTTGGGTAGATCATCATCTACTGGCAATGCTTAAGAAATTGCCCAAATTAAGAATACTTAAAATGGTTCGCTGCAAATATAATGAAGAAAAGATGGATCTCTCTTGTGAGGCAAACGGAGATAGCTTTCCGCAACTTGAAGTTTTGCATATTCTGGATCTAGTCACGTTGTCTGAAGTAACGTGCAGGGATGATGTCATTATGCCTAAAGTGAAAAGGCTACTACTTTTCCACCTCCCTTGCCAAATTAGGCTCCCAAACGGCTTGCAAAGCTGAAAATTTGAAAATCTCCAAGGTTAGTTTGCTAATTTAATTATTTACTCCAAATATCGTTAATAAGGTGATTTTCTTATTTGCACTTAGTTATAAAGTATCCTAATAGTTATAAAGTACATAAATGAAATTTGATGGCATATACAGTAGGTAGCTGGGGATGAATTGTTTGATATTTTGGGTGTTGATTTTAAGAAGAGACTTCCAAATTGTAGCTGGAACAATGAGCAATGCAATGACACAAACTCAAACTCAAAGGATTGGATTAAGAATAGCTCGACTTCTACATTAAGTCGGGATGCTTCTTCTACCATCAACCAAGGAAACTCAGATGTATGTTCTCCATGACTGGATTTGACCGTATTTTTAGATACTATGGTATCGAATTGTTCTGCTAAGCAGAGCTTGAATGGCAATGTTTCAGGCCGTATGACTAAAACAAATTTGAGTAGCTCCTCTGCCCCTAATGCTTCATGTTCCTATGACCGAGTTGGGAACAGGATCTCCAGTCAAATTCAAGGAGAGCAATTTGGGTCTCCCAAGACACTTTCAAAATCAGAAGCAATGAATTCTTGTTCATTCAGATCTAAATGCTCCAAAGAAAACACAGGAATGTATTCTCAAAGTAGTTCAATAAATCGATCAATGATCAGTTCATAGATGGATAATAGTTATGACACAAAGCCGTCAACCAGTGCTTCAACTGGCTATTCTAAAAAGTCAGATGGAATGAGCAAAACTACTCGCAAAAGGCTTAAACCAGGAGAGATTCCTAGGCCAAGGCCAAAAGATCGTCAAATGATCCAAGATAGTTTTTCGTTGATGACTTTACATGCCGGAATAGACTTAACAGAATTATATTCACAATCGGCAAAAGTATATATACATTTACTTTTAGTGGCTGCCTAGATTGTGGATATATAGGTTATGCCACTGTTGCAGCAGAATTTCTTATTAATAGGCTATAGTATCTTCTAAAAATAATTTGCTGAGAAATAGTGATTGCTAAACTACACGATCCATGCATATTCAAAGCAACTAAAAGCAAGAACACACAACGTTGGAAATCAACCTTCTTATATTAAATCAACCCTTCCATGAAATTCCGTTAAAAGGACTCAAAACTATCCATCATTTTGATTTCATTGCATCTTTGTTTTTTGTACTTCCTCTGCAATAATAAAATCAATAAATCAGAATAGTCAACTTTCATTATTTGTAATCATAAAATTATTGAAAACGTTGAACATATGAGGAGAATAAAGTAGAGAATATTGAAAATGCAAGTTTTACAGAGTCAACCTTCCGAAAGAAAGCAATATTATTCTCTTGAATATGAGAAAGGGAAAAGACGCATCAAAAATTTGAATGCACCTCTTTCAAACTACATTAAGTGCTTGAGTATTTTGAAGTCAATTTCGTTCCTGCCATGATTAAAAAAAACACTACTGATAATTTGTGTCGAAATTGAAGGATACTTACCACAATTACCGGAAGCAAATAGAAGAAAAAACGGCAAAAGAAAAAAGATGCTTCAAAATTTGAAATTACCTCTTTCAAACTAAATTAAATGTTTGAGTATTTTGAAGTTGACTCCGTGCCGTGGCTTTGCTAATGCCATGGTAAAAAAATCACCTCTGGTAATTTGTGTTGAAACTGAAGGCTACATACCACAAATCACAATTGTTGAGAAGCGAATCGGAGAAGAAACAGGAAAGTAATAACTGGCGAAGTAAATCGAAGAAGCCGAGGGGGAAGTGAAGGAAACACTGCAATTGCGGAGAAGCAAATATAAGAAGAAATAGAAAATTAATATGGGGCGAAGTAAATCGAAGAAGCCGAGGGGAAAGTGAAGGTAAAACTGGTGCGAGGGAAGGAGTCCTGAGGAATAACTGAAGCCGAGGGGAGAGTGAAGGAAACACTGGTGCTAGGGAAGAAGATGCGTTCTGAAGCAGCACTTTGTGGGTTAGATTTTTCAAGAAAAGATAAATACACCAATAGCAAAACAAAAGACGCATCTTCTATAAAGTAGAGATCAGTTTTTTCATTTTGAATTTAACAATTTTTTTAAGAAATATAAAAATAATAAATTAATTTCTTGATCACTGAAGACTGCAATGTAATTGTTTGAACAATCAATAATTAACGAATATTTTGTTTGAAAATATTCTTTTTCACATCTCGACAGTTAGATTAACACTGATTCAAACTCAATTGCGAAGCATCTCAGTAATTGGAGCCGCAAGTTCCTCTTCGTGGTGATGAAGAGTGTTCTTCTTAGCGTCGATGTAATTGTCTGAACAATCCATGATGAAATATTTTGTCTGAAAGCATTCTTTTTCGCATTGCAGCAACTGGATTAATACTAATTTGAACTCAATTAGTGAAGCATCTCAGTAATTGGAGCTTCAAGTCCCTCTTCGTGGTGATGAAGTTCTTCTTGGCGTCAATGTAATTTTCTAAACAATCAATGATGAAAAATATTTTGTTTGAAAGTATTCTTTTCATGTCTTGCCAATTGGATCGGCATTGATTTAGGAACAATAAATTGGTTGAAAGTAATCTTTTTTGTGGCCCTGTAATTGGAGGCGCAACTACCTCTTTGTGGTGATGAAGAGTGTTCTTATTTCCGCGTCTCTATTTGTGGGAAAACTCAATTGGAGAAACAGGGTTTTGGTCGTCGGCGGAGGTGGTGGTTATCAAAGTCGGATGTTGGGAAAATTCCCATGAAAGAGCACAGGTCCACAAACGTGGTGGCGTGCAGAAAAAAAAAGTAAGGGTAAAGCCTCAAAATAGAAGACAATGTAGATGAGAAGCTAACAGATGCACGAAGTTTTTAATTTCTCACGAAGAAGTCTTTAAGGTAATTCTACAATTTCAATATCTCCTTGTTGCTAACTTGGCGAAACAGGTTTTTTGAGGGGAAAAGGTTACTCTTTATGAGGACGCGGAGGAAGGATGGATAAGGTGCAAGGGAAGGCAAGAATTATAAATACACAAGGGAAAAAGGGATTGATGGATTGTGGTGGCGCCATGTAGGAAGGTTTCCAATCCTCTTTTATATATATATATATTATATTTCTCTTTGTTTTGTCTTTGGAATGATTCCTTTTCCATCTCTACTTCTCAATAGCCCGTTAATTTAGCGAAAATTTAGCCTTTTTTAATGCTCCATAACTTTGAATATGCATGGAATGATGTCGGGATGTGTTAAGGCGTTGACTTTGAGTTGTGTTAGACCCCGTAATTTAATCAACCGAAGTTAATTGTTCAATTGAAAAAAAAAAAGAAGAAGCTACGGCGAATATGGTGTACCTTAAATTAAGCAAGTTCGCGGTGCTTAACTATAATAGGAGTGTGTATTTTAAGTTGGGGATCGGAAGTCCTCAATTG
>JAPFFP010000088.1:10270952-10293668 GCA_026153255.1 Solanum medicagineum
ATGTGCCTTGTATCAAGCACTCTAATGGTACACTCACTCTTGATTCCACACTGACTTGGAATCTGCTTTCTCATTCAGTAATGTCTGGTTTTCCATATGAAAATTTTCCCATAATGGCATATTAAAGGTTCTGTTTTACAATTAATGAAGCATTTTTGATGATTTCCATGTAATGTTTGGTTCCCCATGAAGCATAATAACTGGCTTGATTGGAACAATTGGCACTGTAGGCTGAATCACTTTTGATTTGAGCAAGCTAGCATACGAAACTGGTAATTGATCTGGAGGCTTTGAACAAACCTCTAGTGGGCTAGTCCCACCGGCGATGGTTGTGGCCATAAGTGTCGTCACTAGGTTTTCAGTTTTACAATAATCCTCTGAGTCAGTATATTCCAAATAATGTGGATTTTTAGAAGACATTTGGAGTAATCAGATCTAATAGATAGTTCGACTCTATTGATGGATCTAATGTGACAAACGATTATTAAGCGAGTTAGATTGAGAAAATCACAGATCGGAGATGAACGTTAATTTCAGAAGTCTTACCAGTAATCTTGTTACTGTAGCATCCTTGGAAGTTTTGGCTTTCTCAGACCATTAGGTTCCATACGTGTTCCAGAGATGGACCAGAAAGAGCCCCAATAACCACCACAGTCGCCGTTGTATTGTCTTCCGATGTCGGTAGAGGGTCGTCGGAGGTTGGCATTGGATGGCGGTGCTTGAGGAAGGAGTGGAGGGGATTGATATGTTCTATTACTATAGCTCCCTTCCATTTTTTCTTAGTTGTTCTTTTTTCTTTTTCTTTAATGATAGAAATAATGGGAAACTCACTATAATTATTGGAATAACAATCGGTACATTAGTTAGAGTTTAGTTTCTTCAATTGTTATTTTGTTTCATAATTAGTTTAATTAGTTTTTATTTTAGTTTATTCTTTTAATTATTACATTATGATTTAAGTTTTGATATATTGATATAGGTAATTAAACATTAGGTGTATTATATTATATGAACATCATTAGATATATGACATTTGGAGGAATTATGACTTAACCCTAGGCTTGAGATTTGAGAAATTGGTTATAGAATTGAATGATTTTTTGAGTCTAGGCTACACATATAGTAATATGGTTATCTCTAGATTCGTTTTCTTATGAACATGGTATATTTGATAGATTGAAGATATTCAGAGGTATTGAAGAAAGGAAAAACACTGTGGATTAGCTAGTATGACTTCGATTATTCGATTGATGTAGGTTATGATTTATCTTATATAATAGAAAGACTTTTAATAGTGATTGGTATTCATTGAATGATTTGTGAAATTATTCCATGCATTTAATTATTGTGGTTTGGGTAATTGATATATGTTGTGATTGGTCTACAATCCCAAAATCATGAAATTTATAATCTTGAACTTACTTTATCAAAATTATGCCTTGAATAAAGAGGGCTTGATGAAATATTGTTAATAAAACGTAAAGTAATGACAAAGAATAATGAATTAAATATATTTGAATTGGGTGTCATGTTTTGGAATGATATTATGGGATCGGATACCACTTTCCAGCTTCATATAATATGGAATCGAATGTCAGGTTACGACATGATATATTTGGATCCGGTGTCACATTCTGACACAATAATTATAAAGGAAGACATATTAAAATGACTTAATATACTCAATTTCAAGTAACCTATTTCCTAAAAGAATTATGGTTTGGAGGCTTGAGTCGTCATATCTGGTCTTGATATTGATGATCGATTATATACTTGTTGCTTGTTGCTTGCAATGATTGATATATATTTGTTGCTTGCCACATGTTAAGCGCTATAGTTGATTTCCTGATATTACTTTATGTACATTGACTTCTATTTTGAGTCGGCCGATAATATCTACTCAGTACATATTGTCCTGTACTAACCCCTACCTATATTTTTCTTTCTTTTTCTTTTATGGAGTGCAATGACTGTTCGATCGACTTTGACTCACCCTCATCTCTAGTCGATCTCTAGTACATAGATTCCAAGGCGAGCTATCATCCTAGATCTTATTGGATTCTTGAGTCATGGAATGATGTCCTTAATTTTTAGGCATAAATTATTTTATTTATTTATTTTAGTGTTGTTACTCTTAGACTTAGTCTTTGGGATTAGATTTCCTTGATGTGATGACTTTCAAGTTTTGGGGAAACGCTATATAATAGATCTAGTGATTTATGTTATTTCTTATTTTATAAATTTGAGCTTCCGTATAATCATCATATTTCATAAGTTGAACTACTAATATAGGTTGAGATTTGTATCATTGGTTTGTCCACTTAGGAGGTTAGGTGTGGGTGACACTCACAGCTCGTTTTGGATCATGACAAACTTGGTACCAGAGCTTTAGGTTTAGTGATCTCATCACACAAGACCACGCCTAGTAAAGTCTTGCGGAATGGTACAAAAATGCCTTTATTTTTCTTCAGAGACTACAAAACTTTAGGAAAACTGTCTTTCTAATTTCTTTCATGCTATTACTTGAATCCAATTGGTATCTGAGTTATACAAATTGTTATTTGATCTTTTCTAGTCTATTTTGTATGGTTCGAACTAAAGTAACATACAACTGTTGTAGTTCCTTGTATGGATGCGTTCTTGAAGGGAAACATGTTTTCCCAATTACCTACAGAGCCTTAATGACTAATGACCAATATGACCTATTTGTTAAGTTGCTGAAGTTCAAACCGTCGATCTTCAAGAGTACTGGATATGAGGATGTTTATAATTTCATTGTTGAATGTTATGAGTTGCTTCATAAGATGGATATAGTAACGTGATTTGGTGTTGAGTATATGACATACCAGCTCCGAATGAATGCAAAAATATGATGGAGCTCTCATGTTGAGTGTCAAGAAAGAATTATTGATGGTGAAAGGATAATTCTCCTCTTGATTGAAGAAAATATTTAAGGAGTTATTCTATTAGTATGAAGTTATAAAACAAATATTAGGGTTAGTAGATGTTGCCTCTCTACATAAAATGACTTATTGATTTATGATATCTATTCCTTTAAGTGTTGACATGGGACCTGGATCTCAGAAGACCTTAATGATGCCTAAAAATCAAGTTTCTGGAAGCTTCTGACAAAGGTACCCCTCCAAGGACACTCCAACGAGCCATGGAGAGGTCTACAAGCTGTGAGAGCCTCCGTGGGGTGACCCTTGGCTTTGTTCATGACTTCATGTGGCTTAAGAGAGGATTTTAGGCTTGGTGACCGTCCATAGCACGTCCCATGAGTCGTGGTCCTCACCATTGATCGTGGAAGGGGCTCGCCATAGGTGCCCCAGTATTCAAGCCAAGAACTCAATCAAGGCAGCCACCAGGAGACCCTTTTATGGATCGTTCATCCCACCACGACACGTGGTGGGGTCTCATGCAACTTACTACAAGCCGTGGTGGGGTGTCTCTTGAAGCCCTCTCCCCAAAATTTTGTTCTAAGTATAAAATTACCATCTTAGCACTTGGGTCATTTTCATGGACTGTTGTACGATCAATGAACCTTTTTACGGACCATGAAGCCTTTAGCGAAACATCCTTAGCCTAAACTTTTTGAAGTATTAGAGAAGACATTTTCATAGGCACTTTCTACGGTCAGTGACCTTTTGTATGGACCGAGGTGCATTTGTACGAGACCCTCTATACTTTTAAAAGTTCACTTTATTAATGGTCTTTTCATAATTTTGGTTTACTCTAAATGTCTTTTAGGACCTTGGTACCTATGCTAAGCCCCTGAATCTAATTATACTCACTCTTTACACTCAAGCTCTAGAATTCAATTCCTAAAGTTCTCTCTTCATAGTCATGTATTGTGGATTCAAGCTAGGATTCTATATACCCTACGGAAATTGAAAATTTGAAAAAAAGCCCAAGAGTCCAAAGATAAATAAATAAATAAATAATCTTTATTTAAACTTTATATAATACTTTTATTTATAATTTGGATTATTTATTTATCTTTGGACTCTTGGGTTTTTTTTTCAAATTTTCGATTTCCGTAGGGTATATAGATGTATTTTTTATCAAGAGAGCTTTCAATTCAAGTCACTTCCATCCTAATTCTTATCCAAGGTATGTGGGATTGATTCATGGTCTCTTCCAATCATGAAGACCCTAAACACTTCTTACTTCTTAATTTATGAATTTCAAGTTTACTTTGAATATGAGTCTTTTAAATTAGTGTTGATTTGATTAAATTGAGTTATGAGTTGTACTTAATTGATATTTTAGATATGATTGAAGCCCTATTATGTTGGATCACATTGATTTTTATGAAGGTTGAATATGCATGTCCATTTAAATTTATGAATCTATGCATTGATAATTTCAAGTATACTTTAATTGTTGATTTCTTCATGGATTTACTATGATTTCATTTTAATATGATGATTTGATTTTGAATTCCTAGTACCCATGTTATTAATTCATTCCTCATGGCATATGTATGCATGAACATTGAGTTTCATGAGATCTATGATATGGGTCAAGACCCAATTATGATTATGACTATGTTTTCAAGAGATGGGTATGACAGGAATATGATCACATAATGTCTACGATTTGGCTCAAGTGCCATATGGATATTTACACCACTTAAAACAAGAATAAAGGAGCTATTCCTATGCATGAAAGTATGACATGAAGTATGATTTGGCTTTTAAGCCTAATTATGCATGACTATGAAATATGATTTGACCTTTAAGCCTAAATATGCATGATTATGATTTGAAAAAACTTATGCCTCTTTTTCAAGACCGTATATGTATATTTATTCTCGTGGGATGATGACTCAATACCGAGTGGACTTGTGTGTAGGGGGGAAGGGGGGAATATCCCCAAGAGTTCTTATATAAATACTCAAGTCCTATAACTATGTGCCAAACATAGGTTCATGTTTATGCCCCTTTTAAGGGATGATTTTGTTAAGGATCTACCTTTGGCAAGTAGGTCACCTTTTTATTTGTTGTGGGGAAGACGACGGAGTTCCAAGTTATAGCTTACTTGATCTTATGTCGGTTGAGGTCCTATCTCATTATGTTTAAAGTATTACGACATTCACACATCACGGATTTCATGCATATTGATATTATATTCTTTCCTATATACTTTTTTCTATATATGTGCCCTTCTCATCTAACATAGATTGCAAGTTGATAAGTTCATAAGCATTTGCATACCCATATTTTTAGTACATTCAAACATACTAATGCTTGCTTTTGCTTTTGCTTAACTTAAATTATTCCTTAATGAGTCGATGTGTTATGGTAAACCTGTGTTCGTTACATGCTCGGAAGAGATGTGGTGATTAAGAAAGAATTCTACGACAGAAATTCAGGGTTTTTAACCTAGTCTAAGTATTTGAGATCGGAAGGTGAGAGTATTCTAGGGTCCATAACAAGGGTTAAAAGTATATGTTCTAAGACCAGAAGGTGATGAATGAAATGCATCTAAGAAGGACTGGAAGGTCAATTAGGTGTTACATAGCTTATTTGATCTTGTATACATAATCATGAACGAGTTTAATACATAAATTTGGATATCGTATTAGGCATCATGGGGAAAACAATCCTATCTTCTTATTAATTGTTTGAAATCCAGTAGTCATTGCCCCTTTTCATTCCTTTACTTTAGTAACTTAGTTTGCAACGTCAAACCCCCCCCCCCCCCCCAATCCTAATTTACTTTATGCACTTTTATTTTGGGAATAGTTATTACATCAATAAAAGGGTTGCTAATAGATTTATTCTCACGCATTCCCTGTGCGATTGACCTCAACTCTTGTTGAGTACTATACTTGATCAACGACCGCTTTACTATTCCTTTTGGAGTGTAAATTTGGGCGTATCAAATTTTGGCGTCGTTGCCGGGGAATACGGAGAAGTAATAGTCTATTAGTTGCTACTTTCAGTGAGTAATATTAGTCCCTAATTTACTTTTATTTCTTGTTTTTGCTCTTTGTATGGAACCAGCATTATATGCCAAACACCAAAAGTAAGGGTGAAGCTCTTATTCCCTACGACCTCGAGTTAACAAAGTCGATTCGGAAAATGAACGCCCAGGAATGCGACAAGGCAAAGACAGATGGAGGTAAACCCTGCAGATCGGGCCAATGACGATCTGGGTGATAGATGACCTCGCTGGTAATGGGGTACCACCAGTGGAACCACTTCGATAGGTGCCACTTGAGCCACCCCTGTATCAGCAACCTATTTTGAGACCTCAAGGTCCTAGTAGCCGAAAGCAGCAAATGAAGATGATGAAGGTGTTGGGACCACTGGAGCAATAGTGCTTCCCCACTGCCTACAGGTGTCAAGTTTACCATCACTAGCACTATGTTGCAGATGCTATAGTTGAAAGGGTTTTTCAGCAGAGCAGCGACTAAGGACTCAAATTAGCATGTCGTAAACTTTTTGGAGATATGCCATTCGTCCAAAATTCCAGGTGTCAATTAACAAGCACTCCGCTTGAGGTTATTCCCATTATCTCTTTCTGGTGAGGCGACAAAGTGGCTGAATGAGCTTCTTCATGATTTCATCCGCACTTAGGGAGAGTTAAAAGAGGCTTTCTTGGAGAGGTTTTTCTACGAGTCAGGACATTTGAAGATCAAATATGAGATTGGGTCTCACAAGCAACTGTCGAATAAAGCACTATATGAAACTTGGGAGAGATTCAGGGAGAAGCTCAAGTAGTGCCCCAACCACCATCTCATGAATAAGCACTTGAAAGCAGTCTTCTACAGGTCTTGCAACTTTGTGACTAAGCCTATCATTGATTAGGCATGTGGAGGATCATACATGTCCAGAACATTCCCATATATCGTTGTGATCTTAGATCAGGTAGCTAAGAACAACAGGGAATGGTATACTAGAGATGGAAACTGCTCTGGGTTTATCTTTGAGATGACTGTAGAACAAAGAAAAAAGAGGAAGAACGGGATTAATACACGACCCATATGCGGACCCAAATGGACTTGCTGACAAGAGGCTACTAGGTGGAGGATTAGAAAAAGTGAAATCTATAGATACAAAGCCTAGGTATGATGATTAGTTCTATAATTATGATGAGCAGGATAACTTTTTTTGGCAGCCAGGAGGTTACCGGGCATTCAACTCTAGTAATCAAGGTCGAAACTATGGTCGTGATAACTACCAAGGGAACTGGCAAAACAGAGACAACTATAGGAATCGTGAGCGCCAAAAAGATGGTGGTGGAAACTCGAAACTAGAAGAGATGATGGTAAAGGTTCTTGACAAGGTAGATTTCACTAAGGCAGCGTGCAAGATATGAGAGGATAAATGTCCAATGTTCGACAACTGGTCGAATCACATTCCACCTTGGTCAAGTAACTGGAGCAACAAATGGGACAACTGCCAGCCTTATTGAATCAGAGGAAAGCTGGGTCACTTCCTAGTGATACTATTTAGAACCCAAAAAATAATGGTCACTGCATGGCAATAACCACGAAGAGCGACAAGGTACTTTCTGACCTTGTTGTATCAGTGATGCAGGTTTTGATAAAGCTTATGGCAAAGTACCTGACCCCATAGAGGTGCATGATGATTATGTGAGTGACGAGGTTGATGTGGCACTAGCAGAGCCTAAGGTTGCTAAAGATACCAAAGAGTCAGAAAAACCAGCTACTCAGTCTCTGCCAGTCATTCCAAAGCCACCACCACCATTCCCACAAAGGTTAAGGAAGAAGGTAGAAGACGCAAGTTTCAAAAATTCTTGTCTATATTGAAGGAGCTATCAGTGAATATCCCTCTGGTGGAAGCACTTGAGCAGATGTCAGGCTATGCTAAGTTCATGAAGGACTTAGTAACTAAGAAGAGGAAAACCATGATCGAGATGGAAAACAATATTCATAATTGTAGCGCCATTTCTACGAGATCCCTAGTTGGGAAGAAGGAAGATCAGGGAACTTTCACTATCTCGTGCACTATCCGGGCCAATGACTTTGCATAGGCTCTTTGTGACTTGGGTGCCAGCATCAACTTGATGTTTCTGGTAGTTTACAAGTAGTTGTGGTTAGGAGCCCCGCACGCACTATCATGTGGCTACTCATGGTGGACAGATTAGTGAAGCAGCCCGTGGGGATTTTATGTGATATGCTGGTCTATTTGGGCAAATTCATCTTTCCTATGGACTTTGTCATTCTAGACTGTCAAGTGGATTTTGAGGTCCCTATCATCCTCGGAGGACCATTTCTGGCCGCTGGCAGGGCATTAGTAGATGTGGAGTGTGGGGAGCTTACCTTTAGATTGAACACTAAGGAGGTAAATTTTAATTCAGTATGTTTTCTGCGATAAAGAGACCCAAAGATGTAGCAGTAATGTTTGTTATGGATGTGGAGGGTGATTGCCTTTCTGAGATTCCGCTTGAAGAAAAGATGAGCATGGACACACTAGCGTCAGTGTTAATGAACTTCCCAGAGAATTGTATCAATGAGTATAAGGACACTGTGAATGCTTTGTAGGGCAGGGGAACCAGACTATCAGAAGTTAGACTTGGACTTAAAGAACAGACCCACTCCACCAACCAAACCTTCTCTTGAAGAGCCTCCTGTTGTGGAGCTCATAAAGTTGCCCCAACACTTAAGGTATGCATTCTTAGGCACTAATAACACTCTTCCTATGATTGAGGTTGCGGATCTTCAGGAAGACCAGGTGAAAGCATTGTTAGGAGTCCTCCAAAAGTTCAAAAGATCTATTGGTTGGACCATTGCAGATATTATAGGGATTCCTCCAGGGATATGCACGCATAAGATTAAGTTGGAGGAAAATTGTGTGCCCAGCATCGAGCACCAGCTCAGTCTGAATCTGCCCATGCAAGAGGTGGTGAAAAATGATATAATTAAGTGGCTGGATGTTGGGGTGATATGCCCCATCTCTGGCAGCAGGTGGGTTAGTCCTATACAATGTGATCCTAAGACAGGGGGCATGACGGGCCAATGATAAGAATGACTTGGTACCCTTGTGACTTGTCGCTAGGTGGCGAGTATGCACGGATTGCCAGAAGATGAATAGATGGACTTTGAAGGATCACATCTCCATGCCCTTCATGGACCAAATGTTAGATCTACTGTCAGATAGAGGGTGGCACTTCTTCTTAGACGGGTACTCGGGCTACAATCAAATGTCTATAACTCCCAAGGATCAAGAGAAGACTACCTTCACTTGCCCATATGGGATGTTTGCTTTTAGGAAAATGCCTTTCCGGTTATGCAATGCCCCGACCACCTTCCAGCACTGTATGATGTCGATCTTCTCTGACATAGTTGAAGACACCCTTAAGGTACTTATGGATGACTTCTCTGTAGTGGGTTATTTCTTTGACGGTCTTCTATTGAATCTTAGCAGGGCACTACAATGTTGCGAGGAGGCAACTTGGTCTTGAATTTGGAGAATGGTCAAGGAAGGGATAGTCCTTGGCCATAAGATTTCTGATAAGGGCATGGAGGTGGACAAGGCAAAGATTGAGGTTATTAAGAAGTTTCCACCTCCCATCTCTGCGAAGAGGGTTCGAAGCTTTCTTGGGCATGTGGGCTTCTACCGTAGATTCATAAACAATTTCTTTAAGATTACACACCCACTATAAAAACTATTAGAAAGATGCTAAGTTTTAGTTTGATGACAGTTGTCGGCATGTCTTTGAGACCCTGAAGCAAAAGTTGATATATGCACTTGTGGTAATTGCACCCGACTGGGCCGCCCCTTTTGAGGTTATGTGTAAAGCGAGTGGAATTACTGTGGACGTTGTGCTGGGGCAGAAGCGCAACAAGATTTTTCATCCTATCTACTATGCCAGCAAGACCCTCAACAGTGCTCAAAGGAATTACACAATGACTGAGCAGGAGTTATTGGCTATGGTGTACGCGTTTGACAAGTTCAAGGCCTGCATATTGGGCATAAAAGAGATTATTCACATAGACCATGCAGCATTGAGATACCTCATGGCAAAGAAAGATGCTAAGTCGAGGCTAATTAGATGGGTTCTCTTGCTGCAAGAATTTGACTTTGAGGTCCAAGATTGGAAAGGGACTGAAAACCAGGTAGCAGACCATTTGTCCAGGTTGGAGGATGAGTTAAGAGCTAAGGATTAGTTGAACATCAATGATTCCTTTCCCTATGAGCAGGTGTTGGTAGCTTCTATTGACCTAATTCCTTGGTTTGCTGATTTTGCTAACTTCTTGGTGAGTGACATTATGCCTGAGGGCCTTAACTCTCACTAGAGAAAAAGTTTCTTCATGATATATGCAGGTACTTCTGGGATGACTCATACTTGTTCAGAACATGTGATGATGGGGTCATTAAGCAGTGCATACCAAAAGCAAATACGATGAGTATCATGGAGGCCTGTCACTCTTCCTTAGTGGGGGCCCATCATGGTGGTGCCAGGACAGCGAAGAAGATCTTGCAATGTGGGTACTACTAGCCCACCATCTATAAAGATGCCCATGACTTGATGCTAGGTTGTGATCAGTCAGTAATAAGGCAACATCTCTAGGCGTCAAGAGCTGGCCATGACCCCTATTCTTGAAGTAGAAATGTTTGACGTCTGGGGCATTGACTTCATGGGCCTATTTGTGAGCTCCTATGGCACGAAATATATCTTAGTGGTAGTGGACTATATCTCTAAGTAGGTGGAGGCGGTTGGACTTCCAAACAACGAGAAAGCAAGAGTGTTGTCCAGTTTCTGAGGTGAAACATCTTCTCCAAATTTGGGACACCGAGAACTATCATAAATGATGGGGGTTCTCACTTTTATAACAAGGTATTCTTGTTGTGCTAGCTAAGTATGGGATAGGAGAACACAAGGTGGCCACAACCTATCATCTTCAGACAAATGGGCAAGTTGAAATTTCAAACAGAGAGATCAAGAAGATCCTGACCAAGTCTGTGAATACGACCAAAATTGATTGGGCATAGAAACTCGATAATGCACTGTGGACTTACAGGACGGCTTACAAGACCCCTATTGGTGTGTCCCCATATCAATTGGTATTTGGTAAAGCCTGGAATCTACCTGTGGAGTTGGAGCATAAGGCACTTTAGGCTCTAAAGAAGCTGAACATGAATTAGGATGAGGCTGCTGATTTGAGACTTGACCAACTTGATGAGTTAGATAATTTTCGCCTCCAGTCTTATGAGAGTGCAGCACTATACAAAGACAAGATGAAGTTCCAACACCATAAGCATATTGCACCATGAAGTTTCAGTGTTAGTGACAAGATTCTGCTCTATAACTCCATATTAAGGTTGTTCTCAGGTAAACTCATGTCTAGGTGGTATGACCCGTATAAAGTCACCCAGGTATTCCCACATGGTGCGACAGAACTAGAGGCAAAAATTGAGCATCAATTCAAAGTTAATGGGCACCAGGTGAAGCAATACTTGGATGTTGCAGATGAAGTCTCAATGATTGAGGTCATGCAACTTGATGAGGTCTGAGTAGTCAACAGAGCTGCGTCGTGCCGCGACGTTAAATCAAGCACTTCATGGGAGGCAACCCGTGCATTATAATAGCTAGATTCTTTAAAATAATTGTTATATGTCATGTATTTTCTTATTTTTGATTTGTATTTTCAGGCAGGTATAGGTGTTGTTTTTGGAGTTCATGAGCTTACACATTGTGGGAGGCATGACATGAGGCCAAAGTGGCCAACAGTTGGTAAAAGAGAGCTCCACATGCACCTACACGGACCGTGCAAGTGGAAAACCTCATGAAACCGCCCATGTGAAGCATGCGCATGGCCCAATGCGTGCCTTCTTCTAAATTTTCCAAGTTTGGGTAGACGGATGGTCCAAATGGACCATACCACGTGACATGGACCATGAGGCCATCCATGTGGAGCTATCTCACATGGCCCAGGTAATTATGGTACAAATTTTCTAAGTGTAAGAATATGGCCGGTCCAAACGAACCGTGCCAAGTAGGACGCCCTATGAGTCCACCCGTGGGAGCATGTACATCCAGGTACATCTTTCAAAATTCTAAGTATTGGCAGACGGTTGGTCCACATGGACCATTTCAAGTCTGATGGCTCATGAGGTCAGCCATTTGGCGCAAGCACGTGTGGCCCAAGTAAGTGCTAATATAAAATATCACAAGGATTGGCGGGACGGACGATCCAAAAGGATCGTGCCACGTGACACGAGCCGTGAAGAGAGAGAGTGGACCGGTCAACACGGTTGATCAAGGGTGTTTAAAAACCCTCACTTTGTCCTTAACACTCCCCACTCCATATTTTTCACTCTTCCCCTCACTCCTAACATCTGTTTCCCTCACATCCACCTAAATTCTATCTCTTTTGTCATGATTAGTGAGTTAATATCACGATTCGTAGCATTATCTTAGTGTTGGTTCTTTATTTTCCAAACAAGTCATCACCTCCATTGTTCTTCATCAAGTAAGTACTCACATTCTTCATCTTCTAGTGTAGATTTTAGTGTTCATGTGTAAATTCATGCTTAAAATTGTTTCTTTCTTTATTTAAAAAGTCCTAACGTATGAAATTTTTGTGGGTGGTGCAAACCACCATTGGTGAATGCTGGTAAAGTTGACCATGGAGTCTTGTGATTTTACGGGACCTTTGTGATAAATATTGATGTACCCATGTTCCTTATGTGAGTACGTTGGTGGATAGGTGCTTAAGTGACATAGATTTGTGTTAATGTATGCTTGTGTGTGTCGTGAGTTGAATAGTGGCGACGGGGGCACCTCATGGCTCATCTCATGGACCGTGTGCTTCTACACAAATCGTGTAGTGGCCTGTGCATTAGCCCTTGAATTCACATGACCAAAGCCCCCACCACGGGCCTTGTCATGGACCGTGTCACATTATACGACCTGTGCAGGGCCCTTCGTCTGGGTCCCTTTTTGTTGTATTCTTATGGTATATCTCTTTGTTGGATTTTAATTGAGTTTCCACACATTTCTTTAGTGCAATTTCCCTATGATAGACCGGGTGACGCCACTCTTAAGGGTTATTGTCACTTTTATGATACATGGGAAGTTTGAGTACGTGTTAGTGCATTAACCTGCTCGTTTCACAATTTCTAACCATTTTTATTCATTTGTGACACTTGCAAGTACTATGGGTCCACGTCAAAGGCTAACCCAAACCTAGGGAGGAGCTTGGGTCATGTCTCTGTGATTTCCTGACTATGTTATATAGACATCAAAATGGGAGTGACTCAGGCCATGACTCTTCAAGAGGGTCCGAGGTCCGTTTTACTGGGAATGTCTCTCCTTACTCCCCTCGCATAATAAGGCCCATGCAGCGAGCCGGACCGTAGCCCTCCAGTCTGAGGAAGGGGTTCCTTATGTCTGAGTTGAGGAGGAGGATGCCCCAGAGCAGGCATAAACCCCAAAGGCTGACCAATACCACACAGATGATCAGAATGACGAGATTGACCTCCAGGGTAGTGATGATAAATCCATACATTATGCGGTCTCCTAGACGATAAACCTTGAAATCGCAAGGTGTCTTATCATATTTTTTCGAGGTCGTTGGACAATCCTAGACTCTAAATAGATTTTCACTGAAGGGCTGACCAAGGGCTTCGCGAGGTTCCAACGGTGGGTCATCATCTTTGAGGTTTAGGTCATCACAGATCAACTCGATGAGGTCCCTGACATCAAAGCTGTGTTTGACTCATATCAGTTTAGATGGATGACACAACAACCACTTGGATATTATGGGCCAGCAATCATTGAAGAGTTTTATTCTAGCTATGCTGCCAGCTTATTGAACTCAATACATAAGTGGTCACTCTAAAAAGTTGAAAAAGCAGCTAGCCTTCTGATTCTCCCTACGGGAGCATGTTATGGAGCGTGCTGAAAGGGTGGACATTTTGGAGACCACCATCAACAGATTCCTCTTTGGTCCAGACTACTTGGCCCCTCCAGATGGCCTATTTATTTACAAACACTTAAAGATCACTGATGAGGGGTGAATGTCCGATCAGACTTCTTGGGTTGCACTTTTGAAATTGGTTGCAGGATCGCCATACAAAGGGCTGATGTGGATTGGGTTACAAACCCCTAGGTTCATATTGCCAACGTTTCTTTGACTTCTACTGCCAAGTTTTGGTAGTCGGTGGTAGGGGCCAGGCTACGTCCCATAGGTAATGACAACACGCTCCAATCTTTACATGCCTCTTTGGTAGCGTATTTGATAACTAAGAATGGATTGAATGTGGGATGAATTATTGATATTGAGATGCGAGGCCAGGCTTTATCTGACAAAGCTAGCATGCCTTTTCCACGACTAATTCGAGCAATTTGTAAATGGGCCCGTGTTCCTACCATACATTTTTTGAACTGAAAAGATATCTCCCAAAGCGTGGTCAATAGTGGTTGATTAAGGATGTCAATAATCATCTTATGCAGATAAGAACACACAGGCTGGGGGGGGGGTCCGATGATGTTTTCCCAAGTGGCCCCGTAGCAGCCCTTGTCATTTGAGGGTGCACCACTGCCCCACAGTCAGGCGAGGCTTCTAAGCAACCTGAGGGCAGTGGTGCAGCACCTAAGGTGCATTAAGGGTATGCATGGGTCCCACATACATTTTTGGATAGAAAGGTATCGGACCAATGGCAGACTCGAGCCATTGTTGATCGAATAGACGAGAGGATGCCTCATATGGTCCACTCTCATGTACAACAAGCAATGGAGCAACTTTAGGCTGAGCTTATGGGCCAAATCAGCATCTTGCAGAACCATGTCAACACTTTGGAGAGGTACTTCCACAATATGTTTGGGAGTATGTCCGGAGAAGAGATGAAAAATATTGTGCAGTTAGTGAATGACATGAAGGCCCAAATTTTCCACAGCTTATGACCCAGTACAATCGCACTGCACCGGCCCCGCCTTTGAATCTTACATGACCCTCATCAATATTCCCGTGGCACCAGTTTTAGATGAGACATGGAGCACCCCACCTGCCCCATCAGCTACAGCCGTGCCACCTATAAATGAGCCCAAGAGAAAGGACAAGGGTAAGAGGCGTAGCCAACATAGTAGCCCTCCACCTGATTTGCAATGAGGGAGGAGAAGAAGTTTGCAAGGCCATGAGAGCCTAGTGTCGAGCAGCTATCAAACAAGAGGAAAGGGAACAACTTACACGAGAGGCAACAAAGGTAGGAGCCTCCAGGAGCACCTTTGGACAGGGTTTGACTTTTGATGATAGGGACCGTACCGGAGGGTCCGACCCCGACAGTGCGACTGACTCCTAGGGCGTCCCAGGTATGTGCTACTCTCTTTTTGTACTTTATTTCTAGCTATGGTATAGTGAGGGCACTGCACCATCTTTTTGGAGGGGGTAGGGTATCCTGCCACTTGAAAGTTCTTCTTGTCATGTTTCTCTTCTCTTAAGTGTTTTATCTAGTAGAACTGGCACGTTTAGGTTGTGATGTTTGTGTAGATACAAGTTTATAGAAGTCTAGGGTAACCCATGTTTTGATTTGTGAAAATTCCCCAAGTTAAAAATGTTCTAGAAAGCTTATATGTGCATGCATCCCATCCTGACTAACTTGCATGATTTTTGGAAAGCATGGTATGCATTGTATGGTTGGCACCTTTATGAATTAAGCATGACTATGTTAGTTAGTGGTAACTAGTGTAGGAGATGTGTCGTGTTT
The DNA here is from genome assembly GCA_026153255.1 of Solanum medicagineum. Lineage (NCBI taxonomy): Eukaryota > Viridiplantae > Streptophyta > Magnoliopsida > Solanales > Solanaceae > Solanum > Solanum medicagineum. Next base: position 10,286,639 of record JAPFFP010000088.1, read on the forward strand.
GAGTGAGCTTATTTACTTAATTTGGTTAACGCACTTGTAATCTAGAACTTGTCTGGTTAAAACAATTGAATAAATGGATTAGGATATGATCTTAGGTCATTTTTGTTGACAAGTCACTTAGCCTGAATTTGACAACCAAATGAAGTTGTCCCCTTTGAACCAAAAGTTAAGCCTGAATAGACCTTTTCTTTATAATCACCCAACTCAGCTTACCTATCTATCTGCAAATCTTTACTTTGGCCCTAGCCTCTCCAAGGACAGTGAAACTCAATCTAGGACAAAATCCTAATTTGAGGGTGGCTTATACCAGCCCTGGTCCTTTAAAATACATTGTGAACCTCAGCCTAGGCCAAAAGCCTAAGCTGAGGGTGGCTAGTGTTAAAAAAGCGAAAAATTAAGTGTGGAAAAGAGCTTAGTGATAAGAGGAGAATAGAAGTTTGGGATGTGACCTTGAGTAGAACAAAAGAGCGAAAAAGAAAAGAAAGAAAAAGAGTAAATGAACACGACAATCACTCCTCATAGCAAAGAAAATTGGAAAAATAGGGGCAATAAGAGTTGGAGGCCGAAAGCAGATGGCTGAGTCACAGTAGTATCTTTGAGGGGCCAATTAGTCACTTTGATCCTGAATGTACCTTACCCTAGCCCGAGCCTATATTACAAGCCACAAAGTCCACATGTGATCTTAAAATGTTTGTTCGAGAGTTAAAGAGGTGAAGATAAGGGCAAGCATATAGTCGATACTTGTGTGTCCACTGAAAATCACTTGTGAGAGTGAGTGTCTACATTCTGTATCTGTTTTACCTTGATGTGTTATGTGTGAGACTTTTTTGTAGTGAGGGCACTATCCTTGCACTGATTGGTTGCTAACACCAATGGTTCATCTTTGTTCCCGAGTTATGTGGGCTGACTATACATGTATGATATTTACCTTAATTTGTGTGGGTCTGTTTGGGGTGTAGCACATTTTTATCATGTTTTCTGGGCATATGTGATAAAATGAAGGGGTTATATAGCTTTAATGAGCACTTGTATTTATGCTTTGTTTTGTTGAGTCATCATTACTTGAGGAAAAGCAATCATTCTAAGTTGAGGGTGTTGATGAGTCATGAAAATACAACTCTTGTAATGCTTTAAACATAGGATTTTTGTGCGTTCTCAAGCAAATTTATTGGCCCCATCCTATTGTATGACTTAGAGACATTGTTGGACATCATGTGAACTCTATGTACGGACTTGTTATGTGTTATGCTATTTGCTTATGAAGACTATGGTTATGTCTATCTCATGTTTTTGATGTTATGATTATATGTTCATGGTGAGATATGGAAAGTCCTAAGTACCTTCTATCTCTATAATATGATTCATACTTACCCGCCCCTTAGTTCTTATATGCTATGTGCTCTGTGAATTCATGCAAATCCCTATCCGTATGACATCTCTATAGCTTGAGTCCAAAACCCCATTTCCCTTAGAAAAATGTGCTTGTTATTTAATTATGCACTTCCGAACCGATGACATGTATATGAATGTTATGAGGCTTGTTCTGGAATGCTCGGGTTCCCGTTCGCAATGCCACTCCTAGGTCCTAGGCTCGGATCATGAAAACTTGGGTATTAGAGCACTAGGTTTATAAATGATCCTCGGAGTCCAACATGCCGCATTGAGTAGAGTCTTATTCATCAGTATGAAATGCACCATACTTATGAGTAGGGGGCTATGATAACATTTTAGGAAATGTGTCACTTCTTTATTTCTAATGTCGTGCTGTGAAACAGGTCTTAAGACTTTCTAACTTTGATAATTTCTTTTGGTTTGACCAATGCTTCGACTATATTAATGGATCTTATGAATAGGGTGTTCAATCCATTCCTTGATAGTTTTGTGGTTGTCTTCATCGATGATATTCTAATTTACTCCTGAAGTGAGCGGGAGCATATGTGTCACTTGAGGTTGGTTCTTCAGACTTTGAGGGAGAAGCAATTGTTTGCCAAGTTCAATAAATGTGAGTTTTGGCTGGGTGAAGTGGCTTTTCTGGGCCACGTGGTATCCGACAATGGCATTAAGGTTGATCCAAATTAAAGAAGACCGAGGCCGTGAAGAATTAGCCTAGACCATTGACTTCTTGTGATACTTAGAGTTTTCTTGGGTTAGCTGGTTATTATCGTAGGTTTATTGAGGATTTTTCATCCATTGCATCTCCATTGATTAAGTTAACGCAAAAAAGGCAAAGTTTATATGGTCGAATGAGTGTGAGAAGAGTTGTCAGACTTTGAAGGACCGACTTACATCAGCTCTTGTTCTGACTTTACCAGATGGGTTTGTGGTGTATTGTGATTCTTCTCAGATTGGGTTGGGTTGTGTGTTCATGAAACATGGTAAGGTGATAGCTTATGCATCAAGGCAACTGAAGGTACATGAACAAAATTATCTGACTCATGATCTTGAGTTGGCAGCCGTGGTGTTTGCTTTGAAGATTTGGAGACATTATTTATATGGGATTCATGTTGATGTGTTCACCGATCATAAAACTTTACAATATATGTTCACCCAAAAAGATCTTAACTTGAAGCAAAGAAGGTAGTTAGAACTTCGCAAAGATTACAACCTGAGTGACATCATCCCAACAAAGTAAATATTATAGTTGATGTTCTTAATAGGCTATTTATGGGTAGTATGGTCCATGTTGATGAGGGAAAGAAAGAATTGGTAAAAGATGTTCATCACTTGGCTAGATTGGATATTAGATTGGTTGATTCTAATGATGCTGGCATTCTTGTTCAGAATGGGGCTGAGTTTCTGTGGTTGTTAGTGTCAAGGCAAACCAATACTTGGACCCGTCTTTAATTGAGTTGAAGAAGTTGGTTGTCGAAAAGAAGGTAGAGGTTTTCTCCGAAGGGGGAGATAGTGTACTTCAGTATCAAGACTAGTTGTTTGTTCCGGATGTTGATGGTATTAGAGAGGTGATCATGAGTGAGGCCCACAACTCTCATTATTTTATATATCCGGGATCCACCAAAGTATATCAAAACTTGAGGAAAGTGTATTGGTGGCATGGTATGAAGAAAAACATAGCCAAGTTTGTATCTTAGTGTCTTTAATGTTAACAAGTGAAGGTGGAACATCAAAGGCCCAATGGTTTGGCTCAAGATATTGAGATTCCTACTTGGAAGTGTGAGGATGTGAATATGAATTTTGTGGTTGACTAGCCCCATACCTGGAAGCAACTTGATTCTAATTGGGTTATTGTTGATAGGATGACCAAATCACCTTATTTCCTACCGATCAAGGCTACTTCAATTCCAAAGATTATCGAGATTGTATATTCGAGAGTTGGTTAGATTACATGGTGGGCCTATGTCTATTATATCGGATTGTGGTACCCAATTTACTTCTCAGTTTCAGAAATTATTTCAAAAAGCGCTTGGCACTACGGTGAAGTTAAGTACTGCTTTTCATCCTCTAACTGATGGACAAGCCGAAAGGACAATTCAAACTTTGAAATATATGTTGATAGCTTGTGCATTGGAATTCAAAGGAAATTAGGATAATCATCTACCACTTTTCGAGTTTACCTACAACAGTAGTTTACATGCTAGCATTGGTATGTCACCATTTTAAGCTTTGTATGGGAGAAGGTGTAGATCCTGTAACGACCTGGTCCAACACTGTGAAGTATTGTCGCTCTTGGGCCTATCCTATCGCGGATTTGTCCCTTTGGGATCACCCCAAAAGGTACCTCACAGTATATAGACCAGTTCTTTACTTATATACCCAACATCTCTCCTGTGTTTTGCCGATCTGGGACATCTTATCTCAAGATGGGTTATTACATACACCCCCTCTATGGACTCAGCGTCCTCGCTAAGGTTTGACCCATTGTATGGGATGCGCCTAGACGCAGTACTGAGGTTTGCCCTGCCTCACCGGGTTTCACGTAAACTCAGGTGAACTCTAGCGCCACATCAAAAAGGCTGACACAGGAGTGGCTCTGCTACCATCTGTAATGACCTGGCCCAACACTGTGAAGTATTGTCCTCTCTTGGGCCTAGCCCATCATGGGTTTGTCCCTTTGGGCTCACCCCAAAAGGCACCTCACAGTATATAGACCAGTCCTTTACTATATACCTAAATCTCTCTTGTGTTTTGTCGATGTGGGACATCTCATCTCAAGATGGGTTGTTACAGATCCCTGGTGGGATGGTTTGAGTTGGGTGAGATTGCATTGATTGGCCCAAATTTTGTGTTGGAGGCCTTGGAAAAAGTGAAGTTGATTTAGGAAAGGTTGAAGGCGACTCAAAGTCGTCAAAAGTCTTATTCGGATGTTAGAAAGAGGGATCTTGAGTTTCATGTCAGTGATTAGGTATATGTGAGTTACTCCTATGAAGAGTGTAATGCCTTTTGGTAAAAAAGGCAAGTTAAGTCTCCGGTATGTATTAGATAGTTGAGTGGATTAACAAGATGGCCTATAGGTTGGATTTGCTTTTGGACATAAGTTCTATTCACTTGGTTTTCTATGTGCAAATATTGAGGAAGTTGATTGGTGATCTTAGTTTGATTGTGCCTTTGGAAGGTGTTGAGGTTGAAGAGAACTTGACTTATGAAGAGGTGTCTATTGAAATTTTGGATAGGCAAGTAAAACGACTTCACAACAAAGATGTCGCTTCAGTTAAAGTGCTTTGGAGGAATCAACATATGAAGCGTGTTACATGGGAGGTTGAGTCAGACATGATGATGCGATATCCCTATCTTTTCCAATCTACTCAAGCCTAAAGTTTTAGGTTCTTTCTATTCTAAATGGTCTGAATTCTTTCATTCTTATGTTTCATGACATGACATGCGTACAAGTTCATGAAAATGGTTTAAATTATGTTTTGACATAGGTTTTAATAATTTTATGATTTCCAAGTGATAAGTTATGCATTGTACCTTAATATTGAAATGATTCATGTTCAAGTCTAGCATTTCAAGTCATGTTCTAACTCATTCGAGGATGAATGCTCCCCAGGGGGAGATATGTAAGGACTCGAACCTCGGGAGGCCTTAACGATAGATGAAAATCAAGCTTCTAGAAGTTTATGACCAAAGTGCCCCTCTAGGGACACTTTCATGAGCCGTGGAGGGATCCATGAGTCATGGGGGCATCTTGGGGTGACCCTTTGCTCTGTTCGTGGCTTCATGTGGATTAAGAGAGAATTTTAGGCTTGGTGGCCCTCCATGGCACCTCCCATGAGCCATGGTCCTCACCAGTGGACGTGGAAGCGACTCGTGATAGATGCCCCAGTCTTCAAGCCAAGAATTAATTGGCTAAAGCAGCCACCAGGAAACCCTTATACTAGTCATGCATCCCACTACAAGTCGTGATGGGGTCGTGTGCAACCTACCACGAGCCATAGTGTGGTGTCTTATGAAGCTCTCTCCCAAAAATATTGTTCTAAGTATAAAATTACCGTCTTGGAACTTTGGTGATTTTCACGAACTGTTGTACTCAGTGAACCTTTGTAAGGACCGTGAAGCCATTAGTGGAAATGTCTTTAGCCTAAATTTTTCTAAGTGTTAGAAAAGGCATTTTCACGGGCACTTTTTACGGTCAGTGAACTTTTGCACGGACCGTGATGCATTTGTATAGGACCCCTGTACACTTTTTAAAGTCCACTTCATTAATAGTCATTTGGTAATTTTTGTCTATTCTAAACGTATTTTAGGACCTTGCTACCTATCCTAAGCCCCTAAATTAGATTATACTCACTCATTCACTCTCATTACACTCAAGAACTAGAATTTGATTCCTAAAGTTCTCTCTTCATAGTCTTGTATTGGGTATTCAAGCTAGGAATTTTCAAGAGGTCTTTCAATTCAAGTCACTTCGATCCTAATTCTTATCCAAGGTATGTGGGATAGATTCATGATCTCTTTCAATCATGAAGATCCCAGACACTTCTTACTTCTTAATTTATGAATTTCAAGCTTACTTTTGAATATGGATTATTTTTTAGTAGTGCTGATTTAATTAAATTGAGTTATAAATTGTACTTAATTGATGTTTGAAATATGATTTGAGCCCTATTATGTTAGATTACATTGATTTTTATGAAGGTTAAATATGCATGTCCCTTTAAAATATGAATCTATGCAAGGGTAGTTTCAAGTATACGTTAATTGTTGATTTCTCCATGAATTTACTATGATTTCATTATATTATGATTCTTTGATTATGAATTCCTAGTACCCATGCTATCATTCATTATCATGGAATATGCATGCATGAATATTAATTTTCATGAGATTTATGATATGGGTCAAGATCCAATTATGATTATGACTATGTTTTCAAGAGAAGTATGGGTATTCAAGAATATGATCACATAATATGTCCATGATTTGGATCAAGAGCCCTATGGGTGTTTACACCACTTTGTACAAGAATAAAGGAGCTATGCCTATGCATGAAGGTATGACATGAAGTATGATTTGGCTTTTAAGCCTAAATATGCATGACTATGAAATATGATCAAGAATAAAGGAGCTATTCCTATGCATGAAAGTATGACATGAAGTATGATTTGACTTTTAAGCCTAAATATGCATGACTATGAAATATGATTTGGCCTTTAAGTGTAAATATACATGATTATGATTTGAAAAGACTTATGTCTCTTTTATAAGAACGTATATGTATATATATTCTCGTGGGATGATGACTTACCACCCAGTGGACTTGTGTGAGGGGGATTATCTTCAAGGGACTTCATCAGGGGCGTCTCGACCATAAGGCCACTAAAGTAATCGCTTGGGGCTCCAATTTTTTTGGGACCCCCACTTTCACCCAAAGATGTATATATATGTGATATTGTTAATAGAATTTCATGTATTCATAATTCTTTTTTAAAAAAAAATGGAATAGAAAATATAATATAAAGATCGTTTTAATAATTGAGAACTGAAATAGTGTTTAGTTAATTGTAGCATCATTTCTTGTGTAGTGGTTATCATAAACCAATATTATTATTCTTATATTTATTTTTCTAAGGGA
>JAPFFP010000088.1:10293768-10315098 GCA_026153255.1 Solanum medicagineum
TTACATACTTAATATAATTCTATTTTCCTTATATACTTATATTTCCTTATATACTTAATTAATTATTACTTCCAATAGTTGTCGGAAGTCCACATTGACAAAAATAATCATAACCGGAAAATAGGAAAAGAGAGAGAATCAAACAATTAAAATGAGAATGGAAAAAAGATAGATCTTGCTTTGAGGTCGTCATTAATGAAGGAAACGTTAGATGCGAAGAAGAAGGGTATTCTAGTACTTTGGTAATTAAAAGTTGCATGAAAATTTTCTCTTTTTTTTTTTTTAAAAAAAAAGAAGAAGAAAAATTAAGGATGAAGTGGTCTTTTTTAACCTTTCACGCCATTTAAATAAATTGCTCACTTTGTTATGTCATGTGGCATGGGAGGGGTGTATCTAAGCCCAGTTCGTCAAGTTGAGGGGTGCTTTTAAGCCTATCAATAATTTAGGGACGAAACGAATAATTAGTGTCAAGTTCGAGGGTGTATTTAAGTTAAGTTCGCCAAGTTAAGGGGGGTGTTTTTAAGCCTATCAATAGTTTAGGGATGAAAGTAATAATTCGTAAAAAGTTCGACGGTCTCTATTTTAAAAGATGACATCGCTTTTGTAAAATCTTGCACGCCCCGTATTGTAATAGTTATTTTAAAAAGTGACATGGCTCATGCAAAATTGTGCGTATGCCACGCTGTTAAATGGAGTTCATTGCTGGGAAGGGCAACAAAGGCGTAGAAGGAATAAACTTAGAGAAAAAGCCAAAGATTCTGTGGTAGCTTTGTGACTTCCTTAAGAGCCAGTTTCAAACTACAAATTTGACTTGTTAGCTAGAAAGTTGCAACCAGTCTTTGATGATACAATTTTTTTTATTGGTCCCTCTAATTGTCCAAATAACTAATTAACAACCCCTCATGTTTGCAGTTTCTTAAGCAGTAAAGTTTAAAGTAATATATTTTATTATGCAGAATGAACAAATTAAATTAAATAGAAAAGGATAAGAAATGCTCTTAAATAATGTAAAACTGGACAAAAATATATTTAGCTAATAATTTGATGTAAAAAATATTTTCATTATCAATAATTTGATACAAAAATATTTTTATTATAACTTAGTGGGTCAAAATGCATTTTTTGAAATTAAATATATTTTTTTAAACACATTCTTTTCCTAATAATAATTTTTTATTAGCAGTTATTCATTCTACTTTAATAAGAAAAAAAATAAGAGAATCTTTTCTTATTTTTTGATGAATTATTTAATCATTATGTAAATGAGAATTAATGATAGGATTACTATGATGTTATATATATGAGTACATAAAATTATTCTATTTTAATTGATGAAATGAGATTAAGAAGAATTTTTTCCTAAATATTTAAGTTAAAGCGATTTTAAAAGGCAAAGAACAAGAATATGATTCTTTAAAAATAATAATTTAAAATATGATGATTTTGATCAGAAAAAAAATAATGTATTTATTTGGAAACGGATCTTTTTGACCCATTTAGTAATAATAGGGCATTTTTGTGCTAAACTACTGATGATATAGGTATTTTTATATAGTTTACATGCATTTTGAATTCTTTTAAATATTTTTTAAAAAAATGAATGAGAAAATAAAATGATGTTGCATATTGGTACACACCTAAATGCAGTATAACATTAAGATACTCTATCTCAAGTGAACCTGTTTAATTAAGAAAATCTATGTAAATGACATTATGATGCACAAAAATCAAGCGCCATAGTCCTTTATGGAAACTTAAATTGTATATGATTCTCTAAGTATTTTTATTTTTGTTTGGTGAAAGTTTGAAACATATTTAGACAGTTATATTTTATGTTAGGTGTGTGAGTTTTCTATTTTAACTATCCTGAACGATGATAATGTTTAGATATAAAGAGAAAATTAATAACTGATAGTTGAAATGTAATTTGATAAATATAGTTGATGATAATTTAAATATTTTGGATGAATGATTAACTTAAAAATTGATGAAAACATGGGGGGCTAATAAATGCAATTAGATTGAGTATAACCTAATTTTATAAATAGTATTAATTAATGGCGAAACACCCTTTCGGAGATCTCAAGAGACTTGCCCTTGGACAAATCCCAAAACCCATTCATTTCGTTCCTCCTCGTATATATCGAACCAACCCATTTTTCTCAATTCTATCTCTTTCTAGCAGATACAGATTTTGATTTTTCCAGAAATGGTCACTCTTTATTCCTCCCCTTCCTCACACTGTTCTGGGGCATTTGCTACTTACTCCAATTCTTCTATTGCCTTGTACAGTCATCATCACAACTTGCCAATTTCTTCGACAAAGTTTGGTTCCCACAAGATTGCCTTGCAAATTAATCACATACCATTTTGTACGCTCTTTTTCAGTAATCTAGACAGTTCTGTATGAGTCTTTATTTAGTTCACTTGTCTTTGGGACATACATGCTTCTCTCTGTTGGTTTCTTATATTTAATTTAAATTAATGTTGTATAGGTGCTGTAGCGGCTCCGCCTAGCAGAACCGAAGCTGAAACTCCATTAAAAGATGGAATTTCGTCAAAGGAGGAGAAACATACCTTTGATTTTGATAGCAACCAAGATAAATCAACTGTCAGCATTACTGTTGTTGGTGCTTCAGGAGATCTTGCCAAAAAAAAGATATTTCCTGCACTTTTTGCACTTTATTATGAGGGTTGCCTCCCGGAGGTATGTCCCATGTTTATCCAGTTTTCTTCAAGTTTTCATTAATTGTCTTGATAGCATGGCCCTTTTCTTAATGCAGCATTTCACTATTTTTGGCTATGCCCGGAGTAAGATGACTGATGCTGAACTCAGGAACATGGTCAGCAAGACCCTTACTTGCAGGATAGATAAGAGGTGTGATTAATATTTTTCGTTTTGCATATGGGGCATTTACTTTTTCTTCATCTTTTATTTTGAGCAATGGAATGTTTGCCTTCGATGAATTTAAATGGAGACGCATCATCCATGAAGATTCATATAGCCAAAACCAACTTGTTTGGCATTGAGGCATAGTTGTTTTATTTTATAGCAATGGCTAAATCAAAGTGACTGGGTCAGATATATTTGTGCTTAACTTTGTTATTCAGGGAAAATTGTGGTGAGAAGATGGAACAGTTTCTGGAAAGGTGTTTCTACCATAGTGGACAATATGATTCCCAGGAACATTTTGCAGAGCTTGATGAAAAGCTGAAGGAGCATGAGGTAATTAGGGATGATATCCTGAGTTTTCTGATCGTTCGATTTTGGGATAATTAAATTTGGTTTTCTTAAGCTGAAGCCTCTTCTCCTGTGGTCTTTTCCATAGTGGAAATGTTCAGTATTCTGTTATTTGGTTGGCATTATATAGGCTTTCAAATTCTATCCTCCTTGCTAGTTCATCTTAAACTACTCGTAAAAACCCTGAGGGATATGACAGAGGGGGAACTTTATACTTGAGAATGGGCATTGCGAACACCTGTCAGTAGAAGATCATCCTCTTGGTTTATATATCAGCATTATAAATATCTTGGTTGAACTTGTCTTATCGTGTCTCTTTCCTCCTTTTCCTGGCAAATGAAAGAGAGCCAAATCCATGTCCTTGTTGCAGTTTCCATAATTCTAATGAGTGGTGACGTTTAATATAAATTCTCTTCACTTGCAATTCTCAGCGTTGACAGTAATATTTTTTTTGAAGGTTGGAAGGTTTTCCAATCGTCTGTTCTACTTGTCCATTCCACCAAATATTTTTATAAATGCTGTACGATGTGCAAGCCTCTCTGCGTCATCTGCTCATGGATGGACTAGAGTCATTGTAGAGAAACCCTTTGGCCGGGATTCTGAATCTTCTGCTGCATTAACAGGAGCACTTAAGCAGTACTTGAAGGAAGATCAAATTTTCAGGTGAAGTTATTTAAAGTTGTATTGAGTTTGACCCACTGAGAGCACCATTATTTACCTGGTATATTTTATCCTCATTTCGGTTTTGCAATACCAGGATTGATCACTATTTGGGGAAGGAGCTTGTGGAAAACCTTTCTGTCCTTCGTTTCTCCAATCTGATATTTGAACCCCTATGGTCAAGGCAGTATATAAGGAACGTGCAGTTTATTTTTTCTGAAGATTTTGGTACTGAAGGACGAGGAGGGTAATTCTCTTTCCCCAAAAATGGAATATAGGTGGTGTAGGACTAGATTTCAGAACGTAATTGTTTCACTTTGATGCATGTCTCCAGTTATTTTGATCATTATGGGATAATTAGAGACATTATGCAAAACCATCTGCTTCAAATTCTAGCCCTCTTTGCCATGGAAACACCTGTCAGTTTAGATGCAGAAGATATCAGGAATGAAAAGGTTTTATTCCTTTATGACTGGTTTATGTTTAAAGGAATTTATTGTTTCCTATTTCCTTAACTAATCTCTATTATATCCCAGGTAAAAGTTCTGCGTTCTATGAGGCCTTTACAACTTAATGATGTTGTCATTGGGCAGTACAAAAGTCACACAAAAGGGGGTGTTAACTATCCTGGTTATACCGACGACAAGACTGTACCAAAGGACAGTCTAACCCCAACTTTTGCTGCAGCTGCTCTTTTCATAGATAATGCAAGATGGGATGGGGTGCCTTTCCTTATGAAGGCTGGAAAAGCTTTACATACCAGAAGGTTAGTGAAATCAATCAGACAAATACAGATTCTTTTTCATTATTTTCTTATTTTTCTCATATCTCTTTGCTTTTACTTTGCCAGTGCGGAAATAAGAGTGCAATTCAGGCACGTGCCTGGAAATTTATACAATAAGAATTTTGGCTCGGATCTAGACCAGGCGACAAACGAGCTTGTTATCCGTGTTCAGCCTGATGAAGCTATATACCTAAAGATCAATAACAAAGTTCCAGGTCTAGGAATGAGACTGGATCGCAGTAATCTTAATCTGCTTTACTCTGCAAGGTACTGATGACAATAATGTAATTTGTTATTCATATTTGTGACTGTTACTTTTAATGTAGGGGATTATCTGAACATGTTGAAAATGAGACGATTATAAAAGTCTAGTTGAGTTGTTCGAAATACATACAAGATGCAAGCTAAATTTTGTTATTCTAAACACGACTGCAAATAAGTTCTCCTTCGTTGTTTCTGCTATTCATTTAGATGAAAGCTACATTACACATACAACTATGCCTCAATTCCAAGCTAGATAAAATCTACCTTGAACATCTAAATTTGAATCACATAAATCAAGTGCATATGTGATGATTAGCCGAGGTTTGTCCCTGTTTTGATATCAGAAAGGTTTGATTGCTGAAATGATTTCCCATCACGTCCATGTCTCACACCATGAAAATTAATGCACTTTTTGCCAATATGAAAATAATTGAAATGAACTTTTAAGTGGTGCATAACTGAGATAAAAACTATGATGAAGTCTGCATCTTTTGGGTACATGTTGCTTAAATCTTTTTTTTCTTTCAGAAAATTCTGATGCAGTGCTTCATTTTGATTTTTGCTTCTGGACTCATTAAGCTCTTGGCGACAAGTGAAAGTATTGTCATGATGTCTTTTCTTTCAACTTTGAAGACTGATTTGTTCTTTATCTGCAGATACTCTAAGGAGATCCCTGATGCATATGAGCGGCTACTTCTTGATGCCATAGAAGGTGAACGTAGGCTTTTTATCCGCAGTGATGAACTGGATGCTGCTTGGTCTCTTTTTACACCAGTGTTGAAAGAACTCGAGCATAAGAAGATAGTTCCAGAAAGCTACCCCTATGGAAGTCGTGGACCTATTGGGGCACATTATCTTGCAGCAAGGTATAAAGTAAGATGGGGTGATCTTGCTTAGACAAAGTAATTTGCCATTGCTAGAGAACCATATGTAGCCTCCCAATTTTTCTGCTTGATATGCTGCTACCAAATATGTTATAGTGGGATTCCGTTATCAAGACTAGCAAAACTTGAAGTTGCTTACTGTTAAGGCAGATGACTAGAGAGAACTGTGGGCTGAGTGATGAGTGTGGTTTTTTTTTTGTTTTTTTTGTGGTGTGGGGGGGGGGGGGGGGGGGCGGGGGGGGGGGTTTATTAATCTTTTCTTTGCACCAGTGCACATCTATTTTCAGCATTCTTTTCATGTAACCTTTCGTTTACCTTGTTAGAACTTAATAATGAGAAAAGTCATGGTCTTTTTATCTGTGAATGCAGCTTTCTGGTTTCGGACTATACTATCTAATTTTCTCTGTTAATAGTATGTATTCTCAAGGCAATGTTGTCTATTGCAACATGTGGTGAAATACAAATTTTCTTTTTCCCCTGAATGATGTCTGAACTACTACTTAAAAGTTCACTGCTACAATATAATATATGCAGTGAAATATCATGAAGGGAGATGATAGAGTGTATGCAAACTTTATCATTACCTTGTTTGATTGAGAGGCTATTTTCATTTCCTTTCTCCAAAAGACACTTGGCTCAAATGCATTCATCCCAAGTGAAAGAAGAAAATAATAGATATAGAATAACTGTTAAAGCGTAAAATAATGTCAGCTTAATTTTTAAAAGAATAAGATCGGTAAAATAATTCAAGAGTAATAACAACACAACCAACATAGCATGACTAATTCTATGACAAGCTTAAAAACTATCCCAAGGCAAGACAATATTCTTTCGCACTGACCTTCTATCTTAATATGCAACTCTATTCTTTTTTATCTAAGGTTGTGTCCCTTGTGATATGAATTTGTGCCATATTTTGTCTAAATCACCTCTCCCCTGTAGTTTTTCATTCGATCTCTACCCCTTGGCGTAATTTCTAAATATAACTTCTCGCACCTCTTAACTGCGGTGTCGAAAAACCTTCTCTGCATATGCTCAAGCCATCTCATTCTCTCTCATTATATCTGCCAAAAGGAGGCACTCCACCTTCTCTTGTCACTCCTTGTATTGACACATTCATCTCAACATCGTCATCTCTGCTACATGTATATTATGAGCATGTGAGTTTTTGACTATCTAACACTCTACCCCATATAACAAAAAAGGTCTGACCACCATTCTATAGAACTTATCTCTAAGTTTAAGTGGTACCTTTTTATCACACAATACTCCAGAGGCAAGCCTACATTTCATTCATGCTACCCCAATGCAATGCATAAAATCATCGTTGATGTCCCTATTTGTAATGACCCCCAGTTTAGGAGCCTATGAGTGCAGAAAAAGTTGGAACCTGGGTCAGTTCAATGAGGCCCATGTAAGGCCCGTAGGTCAGCTCTTAAATATGAACTACAAGAAAGGAAAAAAATTTTCAAGTGTGGAGTAATCCTCGTACCTAGTGATGACTATAGGAAGGGTGATAGATCGTAGATAGGGTCATAGATGAGAGTATCAAACATGAAGAAAATTTGAAGTTTGCTAGAAAGTGATTTACAATAACAGCACGACCCGCAAACCGTTATACGACCCATAGAAGCCCTTCGTAGATAAGGCCCAAAAGATTAAGAAAATGGCTAAGTGTGGAAGGACTCTATGAGTCCAGCCATAGTTGTAGGACAAAGAATGACCTGTAGAAAGAGTTCCGTAGTTTTGGGTCAGCAAAATAGTTTTATGAAGTTTTGAAAAAGTTAGCAGGACGGACAGGGACTACGATCCGTGGTTCAAACCACGGCCTATAATCGAGCTTTGGTAGACTTCATTCGACAGTCTTAATGAAGGGTAGTTTTATTATTTACGCAAATTCTATTCCTATACTATGTCATTTTTGGGATTAAAAGAGGCCCAAGTTTGACTTTAAACCCCTAAGGAACTCCCATTCCTTTCATTCTTCTATATTCCCAAAGTCTCTAAGGCAGTATTCTCTCTAGAAGGTGATGTCGCCTAAGCTACACCTCCTTTTTTAGCCTAAAACGGTCGTTGTTAAGATAAATAACCTAAGGTTAGGGTCGAATCACAAGGAATATGGTAGACTTTAAAAAATTCACGGTAATTTGGGTTAATTAATCTACTTATCTCCCCAAGGATTTCGTAACAACTAAGAAAAGTAATCCTCACCTAAGACAAGTGTTAAATAAGTATGAAGAGTAACTAGGATATTATGTTCCCCATGATTTCCTAACTCAGTATTACTAGATAATCGAATTCTTTTCCATAGTGTAGTATGCAGAACGATAAGTTAAGTTCATCAAACCCTTTGACCCAGGCGAGAGGCAAAATTTACTACGTGATTTGGTCCATCCTCGCAGTGTGACATTACTAACTCTTACCTATTATTCCTGTACAAGCTCCCCTTGGACAAGTTCGATTGATTAGACGAGAAACATCAATCGAATCCTGTTAATTAATCTCTTTTCCTATTTATTACTACCTAGATCTAGTTAGTAACACTAGGCGATTTCTAATGTTGGCCACTATTAGAAAGCATTCAATGAGAATTAATTAATACATGCATGCACACTTTTTGAGAATTACGAATTATCTGGTTTTATCTTTTTAGTTTTTCATGGTTTCCACAACCCTTGTTATGGATTTAGCTATTCATGATCAGTGTAAATGCAAAACTTATGAATTTGAATAACATAATTGAGCACTTACACAAGAGAATTAAGCACAAGGAATTTAAACTCTCCACCAAGAATCACAAGATTGAAATTAAAAGATGAAATAAAGTTTTACAAGTGTTTCTATCAATCTCTCTATTGCTCTATCACATCCCTCTCCTGTTACCTAAGAAAACTAACCTAAAAAACATATTTATAGTGTTTAAAATACAAAATCAAAACGGAATAGGACAATTGAGCCTCTACGGGTAGTTCTGTGGGTCGTATAATGTTTTATGGCCCGTAGACGGGCTTTCGTGGATTGCTGCTTCAAATTTGGGGCTGAATTCTACGACATCCTTCTATGGTCCATATAAAGTTCTACGGCTCGTAGGGGGTCTCGTCTGATGACTTTTCAACAACTCCCCACTTTTTGATCCTCATTGCAGACACTAAGTCTACGATTCATAAATTCTTCTGCGGCTCATGTGCATGTTCGTAGACTTAACTTAAGAAAATCACCCTTCACTGGAATTGTTTACAAAATCATCTTTAAAGGCCCGTAAAGGGTCTCGTGGAACCTCTACTTAGCAAATTCTGCACATTTAGCCCAAAAACTGTGTCAACCCTATAATCCTGCAAAAAGAACCATAAAAATACATCAAATCTACTAACATCGCATTGAGATCAAACAAAATTCCAAGTTTTTAAACATCAAAAGTGTTGTATTTTGACAACACATCAATCATATCAAGCCCTCTTGGACTCCTTTGATCTTATCTTTTGCAACTTCTCACTCTCCATTTGTTTGGCATATGTCATGTGTCTAGTGATATCCATCTCCTTAATGAGCATGGCGGCCTTACATTCCATCTTCTCCAAATCGGACACACACAAAGTAAACTTGTCCATACGGGCCCTAGAGTCGGCCACCAAAGAAGGAGCAAATTTGGTCAAGTTAGTGAACTTGAGGGGCATATTCCCTCACACTCATACCTCTTTGATTTAAGTTCATGCCTCCATCACCTTAGCTTCCCTTAGCTCAAGAGAGAAGAAACGATCAAGAAAAGTAACCTTAAACATCTCCCAATCGATGGCACCTTCTTCAACTCTCTCAGAATTCCATTGAGTGAACCAAACTTGAGCCACCCCTTTAAGTTGATAAGCCGCTACTTCAGTCTTCTCTTTGGAAGATACCCTCATAATCTCCACCACCTTGTACACCTCATCAATGAACTCTTGAGGGTACTCATCTACCTTTGAACCATGAAACTCCAAGAGATTCATTCTAGCAAAATCCCTTATCCTTGAGGCCAGGTTAGAAGTCGTTGGGGAAGCAACAACTTGAGCCAATATAGTGATCGTGGCTCTAAACTCGTCATTAGACACTTGGTCAGCTTGAGGGACTTGGGGAGCTTGAGGAGCTTGGTCCACATTAGCATTATTTCCCCTTTGCAATGAAGCACGTCGTGGAGCCATTTCTAAAAAAACCAAGGGACAAACGTTAGGATACGTAAGCTTCAAAAGGAATGACATAGAGTTCAAAAGAAGTGAAATTTTCCTAAAACGTCTCATAGTCTCCTATTCATGGATGTGGTGCAGTTCACATCCATGAATAAGACTCCACTCGATGCGATATATTGGACTCCTTAGGATGCTTTCAAACCTTAAGCTCTGATACCGCTTTTGTCATGACCAGGACCTAGGACCTAGTCGCGACACGACGATTGTGACGCGCGAAGACATTCCATCCAAGCCTCGTATTCATATCATAAGCGTTCATAAGATAAAATAAGCATACACAGGAGATTAAGCAAACGAAAGTATATAACAATAAGACGTCATAGCTTTCATAGGGAGTATACATCAATCCATAGTCCAAATCATGCCTCTACATCATAGATTTTGGTGGGTATTAGCACATAGCTTACTAGCTCACCCTCAAGATATACATCAAAATAGAAAATGCTAAATTCTCACATAAAAAGAAACAATACAGGGCTTGTTCTCGAAGCATGGGAACTCACCAACAAATCTTCAAGCTTAGAAATCTGAAGGCTCGCCTCAATATGGAATCTCCTTGTTATCCATCCCTACATGATTAGATTATATAGGCAAAAAAGTATGTGTTAGCACATAAAATGTACTAAGTATATAGGTATGCCATGAATCAAAGGACATCACAATAGTATCAAGATGCATAATTATAAAAAAAAAGAAAAAGGCACAATATGCATGAGCATGTCATTTAAAAATCATAAGAAGAAGCATCATAAATCATTCATGTACATGTATGGGAATAAGACGATAATTGACATTCATAAGACCATGCGGACTATTACATGGAATCCCGGTATCCACTCTACATCGATCTAAGAGGAGTCTACTTTGCCAAGGTAAACTCGATCCTCATCCTATAGGCTCTATCCTACCACGGTGAGAACCCATCATTTGACCCCACCCTTTGGGCTCTATCCTAGCACGGTGAATGTCCATTACATAAGCTAATTGGACCTATTAGCACATCTTTAAGGCATAAAACCATAAACATCATTCCTATGGTGGAACATAGTTATGGGACCATGGCATCTACCAAGGCCCTCTCGGTGCAAAGTTATATCCCACGGAATATATAAAACATGCATATACATAGCTTTCAACATAGTTCATACATCATTAAAACCATACTTTCATAGCTTTCAAAATAATCATCATAGTCTTTCATAGAACATCTGTCATAAGAATAGTCCATCAACTTTGCTTTCATCATAATGTGGGTAAACATTCCCACCTTTTCATCATTATAAAATTAGGGTTTTCATTACTCTCTTTATCATAGCATTAACATAACTTTCATAACATCATCATTATCAAAGCGTCATCATCTTCATGTAAAATATGTTTTTCATACTTAGAGTTATAAACATAGAAATCCATAGCTTTATCGCAAGAGACTAGGGCTAAGTGTGGGTCCATGGACACTTTGAGTTAAAATCATGCAATTTAGTAGGATTTATAGAGAAAACATGCAATTAAGATCAAAATTGAATCTTTAACAAGGAACTCACATCAAATTATTAAGCTCTAATCATGCATACGTTGAAATCACATACTTTAGCTGGAAAATCATATACATCATGAAATTCATCATAATTAATGCTTAATTAATCATAATCATCATATAGGAATCATAATCCATACATTAGGAATCATAGCTTAAAAACCCATAAGAAATCTTCATAAAATTTTGATAAACAGGAAGGTTTTGGATTGGGTTTCATGGATGAAACTAATCCATGAATGAAACCCTACATACATCTAGTAGAATCCTTAGATTTGAGGAAGAAAATCTGGAAATCCTTAGTAAACCTTCAAGCTTTTGCTTCAGTGGAACCCTTGGCTTAGATAGAGAATTATGAAAACCCTTGAGAGAATTTGGAAATTAGAAGCTCTAAATGACTTAGGAATAGGACTTTATGGGAGTTAGGTCGGTTAGGGTAGTTGGAGTAGCCAAAATGACATTATTTAGGACTTAGATGGATTGAAAAAGTCAGAAATATCCTTCACTAAAAACTGCTAGAGTCGTCCACGAGACCCCACTTACGCGTCGTGGAAGACTTACGTCTTGTAACTTGACTTGTAGATCAGGGTGTCGTAAAAGTTGAGCTACAGAATCCCTTCGTAGGAAGACCCCAAACCTACCTAAGGGTTGTATGGTAACTTGCGCCTCATCTACTAATTCGTTAACTTTCAGAAATCCCTCAAATTTCTATTTTCACTGGGCACTTTCCATGATACCACCTACGACCCATGGATCCATGTAAGTGCCATGAACTTGCTCGCATAACGTATCTATCAATAAATTTTCTGTGCTTTAGTTTCCCAGACCTAAAAACATGCAGGGTGTTACAAATAGAAGATCCACTGGCACCACCTCCTTGTGGCTTATGGTTAGACACCTATTCTTGTTGAGCCTTTGACCCAAAGCATTTGTGAAGTAGGACTAGAGGACTTTGGCAATTTTGAAAATGTCCATCATCACCATCGGACCTTAGGTGAGAAAAGTCACCACCATCCAATCGAGCCCTTTTGGACTCCCTAGCCCATTCCATGAGCATCTCTTACTCAATTTATTCGGCATGTGTCATTAATCTAGAAATGTTCATCTCCTTAATGAGAATTGTCGACATTCTTTGACAATAAAATCTGAAACTCCCGAAATAAATTTGCTCATATAAGCTCAAGAATCGACCACCAATGTTGAAGCATACTTGGACAAACGAGTGAATTTCAAGGCATATTCTCTTACACACATACTATCTTATTTCAAATTGATGAATTCAAGCACATTCGCGTTCCTCAACTCTAGTTGAAAGAAATAATCAAGAAAAACAACTTTGAAATTTACCCAATATAAGGAACCTTCATCAACCCTCTCTACTTTTCGTTGATTAAATCAAACTTGAGCAACACTCTTGAGTTAATAAGCCACCAACTTTGTTTTGCCCGTCGATGTCACACCCATAACGTTCACCATGTTTTGATTCTCATCAACAACCTCTTGTGGATCTTCATTTGCTTTAGAACTATAGTATTCTGGTGGGCTCATTCTTATAAAATCTCAGACCCTTATCGCCGCCAAACCCACATTAGGAGGAGCCACCACCTCACAGTTGACTTGGATCACCATAGCTTAAGTGAGCGTTTGAATAGTGGCTCAAAACTCGACATTAGTAACTTACTCGACCAATGAATCAATAAGAGCTTGAGGTGCTTTTTCCTCATTAACATTCACTCTCATGTTGATTGCAGCTTTGCTTAGAGGCATAGTTCTAAAACGCATAAAACACGAGTTAGGAGGAACTTATAAAGTTCAACTCTATCGCACAACATAAGATCATGAAAGAAGTGGGACATTTCCTAAATCTCTTGTAGCCTTTCATTCATAGATGTGGTGCGCTTCACACCCATGAACAAGACTCTACTCGATATGGTTTTCAAAAATCTTAAATTATAGACCTTGTACTCTAATACCAAGTTTGTTATGTCTCAAACTAGGCCCTAGACATGACAGTGATTAGAATATCAAGGTACTCCAACCAATCCTCTTGGAATACATCACATACATAAGGTGAGAAAGAATACCCAAGACATTAAGAATTAATCTTACCTTTTAAAGAATAATTCTTGTAAGGTTGTAAGTTGAATTCATAGTCACCATGCACAAGTTGTAAAGAAAAGCCTTTCTAATAATATTAACCATCATCTTTTTTGAAAAACAACAAATCCACTACTATAGATGGGGAAAACCCCCTCCCAAATAGAATGGTATTCAGCCCACCTCTCCCAAATAGAATGGGATGCGGCTCCTACTTCTCTGAAAATAATAACTAGGAAGTTTTTAAACTAAGAAACTTTTAAATTAGGAAACTTTTAAACAAGAAAACTTTTGACCTTAAACGTTCAGCTTTTTGAATTCTTTTTTAGGGATTCATGTGGCCCAAGCTTCTTTCTTTTGAGCTTGAATTTGAATACTTCTTTCATGATAAAATACATTTAATTTTTTATTAAATTCCATCAATTTTAATGGAGGTATGCCAACGTGGATACTATCAGTTCCATTGCAAGCAGAACCTACTTTACTTTCAGAGCTTATTGCTACTGTTTTGCTCTTGTCGCATTGACCAAGACCGTCCAATTGACTTAAATCAGATGGGTAAAGGAAAATTCTGTTCAGATGGTTCCTGTGCTCTTGTTTGCTTGTATTTATAGAGATCCACTCAGCCCAAGTTTTTCCCATAATCCAACTAATTGGCAACACTACCTAACACTAACTACATCTTAACGGCCATCCCTACACAAAATGGGATGGAGTAAAAGAGTTGGAACACAAGTTACAACTGCACAGATGACTCCAATCCGTACAGCAGAAGAAATTGGAACACAAGTTACAACTGTACAGCAACTAATCTTCTATCCGTTGTATCTCACCCATCATGATGCGATTGCTCGTAACCTTGAAACCAAGGAGAGCAGGATCAATTTGTCTTCCTTTCTTTCCTTTCTTCTTACCACTACGGCCACACTGTGTTGCATCCAATGCCTCTGATGCATGTGCCTCCTGAGCTGTTGGCTTCTTAGCGTTACTCTTAAGCATGTCACTGAATGATGTTTCTGAAACATCAGCATCACTACAAGATGCAGTTCGTCGAAAGCGCCCATCTTTCTTTCCAGACGCTGTAGCACCAGGAACTTGATTTGCTGCAATACCCCCTACTAATGAAATTAATACAAGGATGAGTTAGCAATTAGGATGGATAGAATGAGTGTGGTGCAAGGGGATTGCCAATAACTGTTACAAGCCAAAAAGGAATAGCAGACATCAAATTAACTACTCCATCCGTCCCAATATTGCCAACAACTGTTACAAGCCACAAAGGAATAGCATACATCAAATTAACTACTCCATCCGTCCCAATTTATGTAAAGGACCGACCTGGCAGGGAGTTCAAGAAGGAAATGAAGACTTTCGAAACTTGCGATCCAACATAAGTCTGATATTTGTGTGGCTAGAAATCATCTTAAGGTAAAATGGACAGTTCAAAGTTAAATTGTTACTAAGAATAGAAAGAATCATTCTTTTTGGATGGACCAAAAAAAGGAAAGAGTATACCCCTTGCATTTTCGAAGTGCAAAATAGTTAGCAAATGTAGCAATATCAAGACACAATCAGAAGACAGCTTTTTTTTCCTGAAAATGGTAACTTAATCAGAAGACAGCAATAGCAACAAAAAGGAGAAAGAATTCCTACCTTCAGAAGCAATGACATCTGAAGGATTTTTGCCTCTCACAAGGTTATCAGAAGCTAGTTCAGATAGATCCTCCTGGGTTGAAGAAATGCGCAAGACAGGTGGACACTTCGGCAAGATGTTATCTGGCCTTTGTGATGTCACAGCCATCCTACCCAAACAGAAACAAAATACAGATGCATCAGGAAAGAAAAATCACAACATAATCTTCATTGAAGGATAGGAGCTAGTCCTGTATACAGGGTAGTCAGCAAAAAGAACTCTTCCATTACTTGTACAATAAAAAACACTGATTAATGAAAGTATTCACCATTGAATGAATAAAGCCAAGGAACAAAAATTTCTGGCCAAGGAAGAAGTTGCACCATGTGAATGTTACAATCAGCACAACACAGTATTACAGGGTGAAAACACAACTACAACAAAATATATTCAATATATGCCAGCGATTAGTCTAAACATAAAGATTAGGAGAACGTTTTTGAACATCCGAGTCGGTGCCAAAACATCACCTTTCCCCAGATGAAAACCTAGTGGTAATCACAATGTCGGTCTTTTCTGATTACAAATGTTGTAGGTCAGCAGAACAGTAAACTAAACAAACCTTTCGGATTTTTTTGAATGATAATGAGGAAATAGGGGAAGAACTGCAATATTAAACTGTTCTATATTTCTCATAGTAACAGCTTGGTACTCATTTAGTAAAATTTCTTTATCCGATCAAAAACGGAAGTGCGCATATACAATGCATAAATATCAGTAAACTGAAGATGGTAGACAAGTGAATAAAATATCATAACCAAAACGTTCATCCACAATTGTAATAGAATCTTGGCAACAAATTCTACACTCCAGGAAATTACTAGTAGTAATTTCCTCATTCAAAGAATTTTGTATGAATAAAATTGTTGCAGCTACTGAAACACAAACTTTATTTCATTTCCCAACTATCAACTATGTCCATTTGAATGATGTAAATTAAAATAAGTCCTTTCCATGAAGAAACAGAAGATAGCACATACCGTTCCCTAGGAATTTCCTCCGCAGCCAAATCCCCTCTATCACTCTTGTCATTGTAGAAGTCAAGACTCCCACCTGGAAATGATTTTAAAACATTACAATCTGTCAAACAATAAAATCTTCTTTTAATAAAAGGATATATGAGCACACACGCGCGCATATATATATATATATACACACACACGCGCGCACACAAAATTATTCTATATAAATACACAACATATGTACGTGTGTGTGTCGAGAGAATAACCTCCAGTCCCAAGTGAAGTGTGCCTGCTGGGTAAGTTAATTGGTATTTCCCCTTCTACAGTCACACCAGCTTGCCTAATGATACTTTCACGAGCCTCTAAATGTACCTACAGATAGCCATCAAGACATGAAAGAGACAACTTAATTGCCAACACATGCAAGATGTCTACATCTGGGATCTTGTAAATTACCTGAGAGGCATCATTGATGCTGGAAGAGACAGGTTCAGCTTCAGCTAAAGCTCCAGAATGAGATTTGAAGGGCAATCTCCCACCAACATCAAGACAATTGGCAATCTCATCAACATGATCTCTCTGTGGTGGCAAACCTGAATTAGAACCATATGACCCAACAGCAAAAGCTTGATTTGGACTTGTATCCTGGTCCAAAAGAGGGTTGAACAGACGGTTTGAAGCATTTGTCTCAGAAAAGTGACCAGAGTGAAAGCCCCTCTCAAACAAAATCCCTCTGGTCATTTCTGCTTGCTCAGTTGACTGCTGGCCAGATTTTTGCTGGAGCAGTTCCATAAGTAATCGCTTTGAACTGTCATCATTAGCACCAGCTGACATCCACATACTTTGATCTTCAGAAGCCCTTTTGACATCAAAATCCCTTCTTTGCCTCTCACTGTCAAGATGTAGTTGTTGCATCCTAGTTTCCATCCAATCAGCAGGTAACTGACCATTTCTTTCAGACCAATGACTTTCAATTGTATCTACATTTGGCGCATGAAGCTGATTTGAAAACAGAGGATGATGAAGAGACTGTGAGTGGATGCCACTTGAGAAACCAGGCATATGACCAGCTGAATGCATTCTTGAATTTGGATCATGCATTTCTAAACCATGTGCGCGCACTAGAGGATTTACGGCATCCAAATTAACACCAGGACCAACACCAGTTACTGACATTGTCCGTTCCAAAGGCAGAAATCCAGTGTCATATAGACCCCGCTGAAGTCTATCCTGCATTGACAAATTCCTTTCTAGATGACTGACATGCTCTTCAGGAGGGGGTATCTGTTGCTGTTGGTAAATATCTAACGAACCAAATCCAGAGTTAGATCGTCGAGCAACACCTGGATTTCTTAGATACTGACCAGTTTCATCAACAGGCCAGATAGCACCAATCTGTCTATCTTCTTCCATTTCCAAACGTTGCCTTAACCTCTCATGTGTTTGTGCTTGTTCTTGTTGAAGGACTTGATGCTCCAAAGGGTGCAACTGTCCATGTTTTGCCCGTGATAAGAGCTCCATTAAATCATTTTGAGGCCCTTGATGCGGTATATGACCAAACTTTGCTTGAATGAGATGCTCTATAGATGGTTCAGCATGTCTTGGAGGAAGATGCGGACGCTGCTGCAGTTCACTCAGAATTTGTTGCTTTATCAACACCTGCTCCAGAGCACTGTTATGCCTAATAGCATCAACACGCGATTGCGTGTAACTTGGATCATGTACTTGATTCTGCAATAATTGTTCACGAACCAGCTGCCTAGCATGGGAATGTTGTTCTTTCATTAGAATTTGCTGTTGATGAAACTGTTGCTGTTGCTGCAGTTGTTGAAGCTGTAACTGTCTCTGCTGTTGCAGCTGAAGTGCCATAAAGTGTTCCATATCCTGCCCAGTCTGACTTGCCAACTGCGGTTGGTGTATTGAATTATGATTGGTCCCATGTTCCATCATAGCTTCATTTAAGTGGCTATTAAAAGAGGACATCAAATTATGATGATGCTGTTGCTGAAGTTGTTGGGGAAACAGCTTGTCTGCCAACTCAAACCGGTTCAGTTCATAGTCCTGGTGCAACAAGCGGCTGGCGTCCATAGCGTGTTGATATATGTTGGGTTCAGATCCAGCATTTCTTCTATAAGCATCAGTCCATGTCTCCACAGAAGAGGTTGAGTCCGTCATGGCACCAAATGGCCCGACCCTTGCAGCACCAGGGTTTAGAACTAGATCCTTGCCACTTCCTCTTAAAGGAAAATCTGAGATAGGACCACTCTTTCCCGTAGTGCCTTCAAGCTCTGACCATAATAAACCAAGTGGGTGCAGTGTCTCTTCGTGATTTGGAACTCCACCTTCAGACATGGCGCTTGGAGTTGCACGGTGAATATTTGAAGGATCAATAAGGCCTATTGAAGTTTTCCCAATAGGATTGCCACCGCTTCCATTTCTTCCTGGAAACACAATTTCTGCAAATGAAGACGGAAACTTAAAGAACTAAATAGCAAAACAACAGATAAAGGTTGCACACATTAAATATCAATGACCAAGATCTTGATGGCCTATTTGCAAGAGAAGAGGCTACATTCCCATCTCCAAAGCCACAGGGGGTTATGCATTGACATGAACAATAAGGATCCATGATGAAAATGCTAATTCACCTTCATCTTGAGCAACAAAATCATTGAAGGCTTCACTTTGTGAATATGGAGGTTTAAATTGACGAGCTGGATGATCAGGTATTGACTGAATACGATGTCGACCAAGGCCATCAAAATCCGACGACGGGCAGCTTGAGCCATCAAGGGCAGCAGAACCAACCATCTCAGAAACAGAAGCTGAGCTACGTAAACCAGAATCCAATTTCCCCTCTAGTACAGCAGATGGTTCTGCCTGGGAAAGATTCATCTTACCAAAAAACTCAGGTTCAAATTTCAAATGCGGCATTATGTCACCAAGTTCAAAGAAAGGTGAATCTTCAGGGGCATCTTCCAAGCGAACTGGTAAGTCCATACCAAAAAATCCTTGATCAAACCATGAAATGATGTCTGCTCCAAGAAATGGACCCTGGATTTCTCCCTGAGGATCACGATAGTACAAACTCAACTCCTCGGGTGGAATACCCCTTCCAAAAAGGTTCCTATAGATTTCAGAAGAGGACTTCACAAATACAGAATTTGAATCATCAGAATCCTTCGAACTGCCCACATAAGCAACATGCTGTTGATTATTGTCAAAGATAGGTGTCCTGATTACTCCGGAATATGGTAAATTGTGTGCCGAAATATCAGATTGGGACCCACTAATGTATCTAAAGCAGTCTCCATTGTCAGTTCTCTTCCTCGTCAACAAACTTCCATCCGCAGAAGTCGCTTCAGAGTCTTTGTCTTTCTGTCCTTCATAATTATCTTCTCCTGAATTGCAAACAAGTTCCTTTTCAGACGTCAACAGGAAAATATACCTTGATGAGAAGAGCTGATATTTTCTTATTATATAAGAGAGAGTTGAGGCCGACACAGGCAGGTCTCCCTCGACATGCCTGCTTCAGCAAAGGCATTATGGAAAAAGTAAAAAAAAGTCTTTTGTTCTACTTTAATTTAATTAGTTACACTTCTTCCAATACAATGGGACCCACTTTAGCTATACCCTTTAGTTTTAAATTCATATCCTTTAGTTATAGCTTTAATATGAAGGTCGCCAATATTTGGATTATTTTGTAACTATATTGAGTAAAAATCAACGATCAGTGAAGGAAAATACTTTAATTGTGAATATCCCAATGGGCCTTTTCACATTAGATTTGCAGGAAAAAGAATGCGATTAGTTATTACCCTACAAATGTATACACACATACAGAAATATAACTTATTTTAGAGCAAAACCTTAAATCATTTAGTCAATACCACTTAAAATTTATCAATATTAATAATATTTATCA
The DNA here is from genome assembly GCA_026153255.1 of Solanum medicagineum. Taxonomy (NCBI): domain Eukaryota; kingdom Viridiplantae; phylum Streptophyta; class Magnoliopsida; order Solanales; family Solanaceae; genus Solanum; species Solanum medicagineum. Next base: position 10,314,036 of record JAPFFP010000088.1, read on the forward strand.
GGCATTTTTATACTTAATGAGATGATTTAAAATCGTTTGTTAACATCACTTAAAAAATAAATTTGTGAATAAACATTGGGCCCGTGCATGGCACAGATTTTTCATAACTAGTTGATCCAAATAAATAGAGGGTAATACTTTACTCACCAGCCAACTTGATCTTGACACCATTATCATAAGCAAAACTATAGGTATTGGCTTCTTCAACACCTATTGAAGTTTTCAGTAACCTATCAACTGTCTCTTCAGTGACATCAGCAGAGGGAGCACCGATTTTTGTATTGTTGGGCTCCATATCCCGTGTTTCTGTAAGACAGAAAAAATAAATTCAGAGAGAATCATGTATCCTACTCCAACAAAAAAGATGGAAGTAGCACTCAGTACTCAATCTGGATATAGTGTTCGAGAACAATTACCTGTGACATTATCCATTGATTGACCCTTACCAAAAGAATTGGAAGAAACACCGCCACCAGTAATTTTGCCCCTCCATATATCATTGAGGGCAGCCTATAAGATTGATCAAGCAACTATATTGTATTAAATATTTTTTGAACACTTAGAAAACCTACTAATCTGAATAAATAAAGTAATAGATGTAGCTCACCTCCTCCTCAGCATCAGGAACAACAAAAGCCAATGGTTCAATAGCAATTACTTGAGTAACTGGGGGTGCTTCTTCCATATTTTCAGGCATGCTACAAAGAGATGAGCCAAGCTTTTGCGTGCGGTAAATGTCAAGAGTTTTTCCCCTCGGATAACAAAATATGCCAGTCGAGATTCTTGGTTTTCCAGTGAGAGAATTGTCAAATGGTGAAGCACCAATTGAACCCCCAGAGGAAGGTCTCACAATAGTCCCAGTAGACCTCCCACGACCCAAGTTAAATCCCACATTTGACCCCTCGACTTTCCCCCTCTCTTGTCCAAAGCCTGGAGCAGCTCGATAGGAACTTGGAGCCGCCGAATTGCCCTCCATTCTATGGCGTGGACGCCACTTGTCACGAGAATCTGACTCCCGTTCTGAGACAGCACGGTTAGCCACAAATGTTTGACCATCATTATG
>JAPFFP010000088.1:10315198-10329567 GCA_026153255.1 Solanum medicagineum
AGTAAAAAGGAAACTTGGGCATCATGGGTGAAAGGAACTCATGAATGAAACCCACATACCTTGACTTCGAAGAATTCTTGAAGAGATTGGAAATGGAGACTTAAGCTTGAATGAAAACCTTAAGATTCGGAAGAGTTTGGACACTTGGATTTGGAGTGAAATATGAATCTAAGTGTTTGAGTGAGTATTGGGGAATGTCTTGTATGATGTAAGGGTGAAATATGACTAATTATATGTATTTTTACGCACGGGAATACTTAGGCCAAAGAACCAAAAGTCTTGGACAGAGATAGAAAACAACACACAAAAATACACAGTAGAGCAACAAGGGTGCGGATTGCTCACTAGAAATCGCATTTTGCGATTTTCAAATTTTGATGTGGTTGCTTAAAAATCAGGGTTAGACCCATCACCCACTCAATTTGACCTCCTAATCAAGAATATAAAGTCAAATTTTTGATATCACACACGAATTTTGAGATATATGAAAATTACGATTTTGGATACTTTCAAGGCACATTTCAGGCACTTTTTGTGATCGTTTAAAGTACTCAAAGATCTTGAGTTCGAGCTATCGGCATAGGATTATCTTTGTTAGGAGTCGATTTACCTTTAAATATGTGATACTTTTCAATCCGAATTTGAATTTAGTCAAACCCCATGATAAATATCACATATTGAGTAAAAAAAGAATGAACCATAATTATCCATTTTATTTTCATGCACATAAGTTGAGTAGAGTATATGTAAAATAAATTTGAGCATTTTTGAAGCAATACTTCGAACAAACTCAACATATTATGACATGATATTAAGTATATGTATTACAACTAATAAATTATTTATGTCAATACATGTTGCGATGACATAACATAATCATCTCTCTTTCGAATAATTTACCGCTATTCAAAAGGATCATATACTCTGAATTTACTATAAATGGTTGCTTTTTGACACACTCACAAGAAAAATTAATTTATGCCAGGTCATGTACATAAGTATCTTAGTGCCCGTTTGGATTGGATTATTTTTGGTGATTTCAAGTCAAAATAGCTTTTACATAGTTTTTAAATATTTGAAAAAAGTCAAAAAGTACCGGAACACTTATTTTTAAGGTAAAATAACAAAAATAAATCAAAATTCATGAGTTAGAAATCTTAATGTCATGCCCCGAGTTCACCCCCTGGGCATGGCCGACACCCAAAATCATTTTGGTCCCAAGCGAACCACTTTTCTTGGCAACTTTACTCATCGAAAGACTTAAATAATAAATGAAAGGCGTGAATATAATAAGCTTAAAATCCTGCAAATATCTAAATAAACTGAATAGTGGAAATATCAACAACAACTAAAAATTAGAACTGAAACTTCCTGTTATACGGTCTTTGGAACCTCTAACTAGAATAATCTAAAACAACTACCGTAACAAGCCCACGGTAACCACAATGGAAAAAAAAGCTCAAAACAGGGATAAAAACTCCAAAGCCTCTAACTGGTAAGAGGCCTCATCAATAGCTGAATGAATAGTTAGTCCTCAACGGAGCGTCTGCTGAGAAACTCTGTCACCCGCGTTTGCATCATAAAATGATGCAGGTCCAAAGAACTTCAGTACGTGAAATATACGGTATGTAAAATAGCCAACATCGGGAACTTAGAATAAGACACTATACTCAAAGTAACTAAAACATGTCTCAAAATAGGATAGCATAAATAATAAGTAAAGTCTATGCTGAAAGTAAAAACATATGTTGAAACTCTGTATGTAGAAACTAGTTTACTTTAACTTGGGGAGTCTCTCTAATCGACAACCATTACTATGAGTTTCGTGATGATGCAATGTTTTGCCCACGCTGCCAAAGTTGTGTCATACTTTGCCAGGGTAAGAAACAAAACTAGGGGAGTGGATCCATCCCAAAATTGGGTCATCTCAGTGGCAATGAGGAGTTGTACTTTGGTACACTCCTATCCTAGGCCGGCTACGTAGTTTATGATTTCAAGTTATTATTATTCTCACTCATATCGGTGCTCAAAACTACTGCGAAAATAACTTTTATAATGCTCATAACTTAAAAAGTAAGAGTTTTCAAAATGCATTTTTAATCTTTTAGCCAACTTTAACTTTTCTAAAACTTTTATCAACTTATCTGTTCTCTTTGTCTGAAAGTTGTATCAATGCAATGTGTCTCAAATACGATTTTTATTATTCAGATATCTTGGAAATACAAAAGCTTCAAGTACTTGTTAAACTCAACTCAAAACTGTGAATATAATAGCTTTTCATGAAATATATATAGGATTCTCATAAATGCAACAATAACGGTAAATCTTATCTCAATAGCTTAATTTAGTAGTGAAATCAGTAAAGCCCATGATTATTATCAAGAAAAATTCATGAACAATTATTTTGAAGAAATTAACTAGTGATGGAGAAAACTTGATCTCAACTTATAAGCTTGATCTTGTGTAGAGACCAGTAGTTAAAGATACTAAAACATACGTAGGATAACTTTTGGAGGGCCTTACATACCTGAGAATTAGTTTCTTGAAGAAATTGAAGAAGGTTCTTAAAAGCCCTAACTTTTACCCTTTTGAGACTACATTCTGAGTTCAGAGAGTGTTTGAGCGTTAAAGATATGAAGAATTACGTTCTAGGGGTTTAATTAGGTGAAAACTGACAAGTTTAGGCTTAAAGGGTGAGAAAAGATGAAAATACCCATCTTTAAAATCGCTGATTGGGTCATCTGCGGAACCCTCTACCGCCCATAGGGACCCTTCCATAAATTTTTGGGTAATTTTCAGGGTCTCTAGATCATTTTCACGAGTCCATTCTACGGCCCGTAGAGTGTTCTACGGCTCGTAGATTGGTTCGTAAAGTCTGGACCGAAAATTGAAGTTTCAGGACTTTTTTCCACGATTTATCAGATGGGTTGTCCTTTGTTTACAGCCCATAAAGGGGTTTCGTTGAAACAACTCTGCTCAGGAAGTCTTCCGTAAAACGGCCATAACTTTTGACTCGGTACTCCAAATGAGATGAAATTAGTTGCGTTAGAAAGCTAATTCAAAGAACTTTCATTTGGTAGGTCATGAAACATCTAATTCTCTGTGTGCGAAGAGTATGATTATTTAAAGTTGATCTTTGCATAATTTAAGACTAGAAACTCAACTTATAGAAAAATTTTGAACTCAACTAAGTACTAGAGGTCTCTTATGAGCCTAATAAACTTCCCACATATAAAAGTGAGGCTTGAAAAATAGGTACATGAGAGGATAGAATTTTGGGGTGTCACACTTAATTTGTGGCTTTTGTCTTGTAAGTCATAAGCCAAAAGCCAATCCAAACAGACTATTACTCCATTTTTACTAGCTTTTTTGCCTTTGGAAAGATATGGAATCATGGTCATTGTAATTAACCCATTTCTTTGTTTATTTACTTTTCTTTTGATATATATAGAGAGAGACACACACTTACAATAAAAATTATATACTTTAAATAAAAATAACAAAAATATTCATACATTAGATAGTCAGATGCTTTTGGCCTTCTACGATGGTGGTTAATTATGTACTCTTAAGCTTTTATGACTATTACATTTAAGATTGTAATTCATCTCTCAAAGTATAATAAATATTTATGCAAGTGCAGATTATACAATGAATTAACTTAATGAAAAGACATAATCAAATTGGTTTAATTTGCACTTGTAAATGACATCGACTCACCTGCCATAATTAGCTCATTAAACATCACAACTATTCTTCAAACTGAAGTTCTAATTTTGTTGTAACATTTTTTATTATACATTACAGTACCCCAACTATTTTGCAAATTAAGCTTGTATTATATTTACAGAGAATGTATGGATATCTTTCTGAGGAGTGTGCACAAATTGCCCTGCACTAAATAAAATTGTTATAAAATGTCTGATTGCATGACTGATTTACCCTTTTTGAAAGTATGTTCTGTACACAATTGTAAATATAAATTCATTAAAATAATAATAAAATTAAAGTCATAAGAACTAATTAAGGAGATAAAGCGTGGAGCCTTTTCAGATAGAGCCATGAAACTGTTTTTAATTTCTTTAATTTATTAAATATTAAATGGATGCAATTACTGGATTATAATAAGAAACTTACCATATTGAATATATTTATTGCTCCAACTTTTTCTATTCTCTTATACTTCTTGAACTCCTAAAAATTTCAAATGCTATTTATTTTGCTCATATTCAGATTGAGAGACCTTCATGAAAATATTGCTAATACGGATTTCAGCACTCATTCATGCCTTTTACAGAAATGGTACTTTTCTACTTTAGCCAGCCTTCTTATTGTTATTTCTTTCAATTAGCTTAGATAATTGAATAATGATTTTAATATTATTATTCTAATTAATCTCATATTGATGAATATGCAGTTTCATGATGACGACTGAAGATTTTTAGTAATACATAGTTTCAATTTGGTAGGATACAATGATGTAACCTTTGTTTATGCTTTAACCCTATGAGGTTACTATTAAAATTTATTCATTTTTCATCTTTTTCTTTTCTTTAAATTTTATTTTGTAGCTAACTCGCAGGTATCAAATAAGAATGTACATTTATTAGTTAGATTTTATAATTATAGCATTATTACAAAAGAGTAAATATGTACATCTTGTTTTTCATTTGGGGAAGAGATACTCTGCTATCAAATTTATTTTGTTAGTGATATGTTGGTATCAAAGAGTAGATCCAGAATATTCTGATTTTTCTTATCAAGAAATGCACATAAATATTTTTCAATACATGGGCAATTTACAATATAAATTAAATTATAACCTAAAAAAATATTAAACAATAATATTATAATTACCTTTCAATATATGACAAATTAGTATTAACATAATAAGTGAGAAGAGAAACATAAATAAGCAATTTATAACAATAGATCACTATAAATTTCAACACAGGCTCAATGCTTAATTTCTACCACCAACATATTATGTTGAGAAGTCCAAAAGATTATTATCATTTCTCCCAAGTTAATTACTCCTAAACGTTATATACATACTACTCTTAATTAATTGCTACAAATAAGAAATTATCAAGAAATTCATGAGATTACTATTAAATTTACTTCTAAACACTTTATGCATAGATTGAAGAAATTGAATAGTTACATTTATGTCATTATTATTTTACAATCTTTTCTTAAGTAATAACATTATAAAACTACTCTTTCGCAGTCTAGTATTTTCTTCTTCTCTTATATATTATGCCATTTTGGTGAATATAAAATCCCATTTAAATCGTTCGTATCTTTTTAATGCTAGAAAAAATCTTAAGAATTATCTTTACATATTAGTAGAAATATTCCTCATCTTTCTTACTGTAGACATACATACTATTGGGTTAAATTCATACAAATTAGAACTAAACTCATACTCATTTGGGTTTGAATAATTCATTTGGACTTTAAAAAATAGGTAAAGTCCATTTTATTAAATTCAATCCAAGGTCCATCTTACCTTGAAGCCCAAACCATGCCACATGTCACGATGACGAGGCATCCAAGACCAAAAAGATGACGTCACTTGCCTAAATGATGTGGTGATCTTAGCCAAATGTAAGAACCAATCACATTTCGCCAAGTGTCAAAATGACATCTTTAGGTCAATCACAAGCAACCTTGTCCATCCCATATAACTATAAATAGGGGATCGACATGACATTCAAAGGATTCTCGAAGAACACTTGAGCAAGTATTGTGGAAAGCTACAACGTTATCTAGTACACATTTCTTCCAAAGGAGTGATCGATATAGTTCTTTCCGGAGATCTTCTCAAAGAACAAAACTTTCGTCGATTGAAGTACATCTGTAAGGGAGCTAAATCATCCAACAATTCGAGAAATACGCTACTGAAAGCCCTCAGATCTTGGAGAGAAAGACTCAAGAGAGTAAAAAAATTATACTCACAAAATTCATCAATAAAAAAAAAATTACATCTTTCTTTCATTTATTTTTGGTTGCAGTTAATTTTCAACGCTTTGAAAATTTATTACGAACAAATTTTTGCACGTCCTGTGGGACAGTTCTGTTCTTCATCTCTTTTTCTAGAAACAACAAATACAACTACTGTAATGGCCTTTAGGAAGACCGGTGATGTTTCATCCAAGGAATCTGCCGCTGTGTCTGCTGATTTTAGTCGCATTGGTCCAATTACTCAAAGCAAGTTCAAGATTTGTGGCTTAGATGGATCAGAGTACTTCACTTCTTTGGAGACTGTGAAAAACAATGACTCTCTGACGACAGTCATAACTGCATTCCCTAAGGAGAACCTCACATCTCTGTTCTTCGAAGAACTTTCTCAAATCGGTTCCAACTTTGGTGAATCTGATGATTCAAAAAATTCTCCAATTTTAGTGAATGTCAATGATTTGATGGCTGACTCAACTGACATGGATGAAAAGATGCAGTAATGGAGCAAACTGTTGAAGCCTTGAAGAAGTCTATTGACGATAAGAATATTCATATTGCTTAACTTATGAACAAGTTGGAGGCCTTCACACCTGGAGAATCAAGTCACGTCCCCACTTGTCCACCTGGTGTCAATCTACAAAGCAAGGACGTTGAGGAATCTCTGGCTAAGTTCAAATTTCAAAAAGAGACAATCTATTTCAGTTGCAGCGTTATCTGTCCAGCAATTGCAAGACATGATGATAAATACCATTAGGCCTTAATATAATGGAGCACCACAAAGTTCATTGTATTACTCCAAGCCATTTACTAGATGAATTGATGGTCTGTCTATGCCAATGAACTATCAACACCAAAGCTTCAACAATTTGATGGCAAAAGGAATCCAAGGCAACATATTGCCCACTTTTTGAAACTTCTAGCAATGCTAGAACACATGGTGACCTTTTAGTGAGTCTATTGATAGTTAGGAGCAACTCGAGAAAGAGTTACTCAATCATTTTTATAGTACTCGTCAAACCGTAAGCATGATAGAGTTGACTTGTACTAAGCAAAGAAAGGATTAGCCCATGGTGGATTACATTAATCACTGGAGATCATTGAGTTTGGACTGTAATGATCATCTTTCTGAAATATCTACTATGGAAATGTGCATTCAGGATATGCATTGGGGACTTCTCTACATACTATAAGGAATCAAACCATAAACTTTTGATGAATTTTCTACATGGGTACATGACATGGAGTTGAGCATTGCAAGTCATGGGAAGACATCTCCTTTTGCTATCTAACGAAAGAAAAAAAAGGATTTTAAGAAAGGTATGACCTAAAAAATCCAAACTAAAGAATCTATGGTAGTGAAAGCAACTTCTATCAAGCTTTCAACAAGAAAAAAGTGAAGAGGATGAAGCTTCAAGTCAATATTCAGATGAGAAACGTCGTCCAACTTTAACGGAGTTAGAGGCAAAAGTTTACCCATTTACAGATTTAGATGTACCTACGATCCTTGATGAATTGCTAATGAAGAAAATCATTGATCTTCCTGAATCAAAGAGGCCTGAAGAAATCAATAAGCTGAATGATCCCAAATGCTATAAGTTCAATCGTATCACTTGCCATCTGACAAGTAAATGCTTTGTTTTAAAGGAGAAAACTTGACGTTGATAAGTCAAGGAAAAATCATCATTGATATAGATGAAACAGTGGAGGCAAATCATGCTAGTGTGACACCCCATCAGAAAAAGTGCTTGAGATTTCAAAATATGCCAAACACCATCTGTTTGCAATTTGGGAGTCTCACACCTATTGAAGTTGACGTTTTAAGAAATTTTTTTGAAGATCCACTAGAAATTGACAACCACCACAAAGGAATTAAAGTTGATGGTTGTACATTAGTTACTCATAAGAAGAGAGGACATCAATCAGCTCTAAGGATATGCCTTCCTAAGACAAGGGCAATAAGGAGCGATGTGAATCAATTAGAGCCATTAAAAAGCATCAAATCTTATAGCCAAAAGATCAATGGTTCTTTATCACAGAAGGTCTGAAAGCCTATTATACTATTTGAATTCTTTCTAGAAAAATTCCTTTGTGGCAGTCAAACTAGTGCTACACATGTTGTTTCTAGCATGGGTGAAACAAAGCAAAGCAAAGATGAGCACAATCTGGAAACAATACAGGAACATCATACTAATGAAAAAGTTGTCCCATGTTGTGCTACAATTACCTTCACTAATGATGACTTGTTGTTAGGTTCTAAGCTACATAACAGACCCCTATTTGTTATAGGATCCATTCAAGAACAATGTCTCAATCGTGTACTAATTGATGGTGGTTCGGTAGTCAATGTCTTGCCAAAGGTTCTTCTAATAAAGCTTGGGATCTCTATTGATGAATAGGCCAAGAGTAATTTAAACATCCAAGGTTTCAATCAAGGAGGACAATGAGCCATAAGAAAGATTCGAGTAGGATTGTCCATTAGTGACATAAAATCAAATACTTTGGTTCATGTTATAGATACCAAAACATCATACAATTTACTGCTCGGACGACCATGGGTTCATAAAATGGAGTTGTTCCATCTACTTTGCATCAATGCATGAAGTATATGAAGGATGGTGAAGTAATCAAAATTGATGCAGACATCAAACTTTGATGATGAAAAATTCTATTTAGATTCTAAAGGATCAAATATGAAAAAAAATCCACACAGGGCAGTTTAACTTATGCAGAAGAATGGGAAGTTCAATGGGGCCCTATTAAAATGCCTAAGAAGAGAACAAAAGAAGTCTCCATCAAGATCGCACCATCTAAAGGAGACATGCAGACTAATATTGATAATGAGCAACCAATTTTTTGTTACATTCCACATGAGCATCGAAAAGACGGACAATCCTTGTTAGAGGAATGAATTCAACAAGTTCACTCTCTAAGGGATGATTTCAGCCACACAATGTTCCAAGATTTGAAGGAGAAAATGATTGTCCCAGTTTCACAAATTCCATCTATCACTTTGGAGTCTTCTACAGACAATGCTCAATTTAGTAAGATGAAAGGACACTTTGATCAAAAGATCATCATATTATTTCAAAGGTCAGGTTATGTTTCTCAAGTCCGACAAGGTTGGGGAAGCTCAAACATGAATTCACTAGTGAAAAGATACATGGGCTCATGAAGTCTCATATAAGTTTGAGAAAAAAAGGGTATTATGTTTCCACTCCTCGATTTGGATTGGGATTCAATTTTCCAGAACCTAAATTTCGGCTAAGAAAGGAAAGGAAGTAGCTTCATCGCACCACATCTCGATAGGAAAAACCCAAGAATCTAAGGATGGTAAAACACCGCAGCGGACTTTCATGTTTGAGCAAATGGAAGATTGATACCTCGTGTCTCTAAATTGAAAGGATTGGGTAGCAAAATGAAAGTGAATCATCCAAACAAGTGGAAGGAGATGCCAACACATCAAAGACCTTCATGTTCCATCGCTTGGGAACCAAAAGGAAAATTTTGTCGGGAAAAGGTTTGTTGGGACATGAAGAACATGATTTTTGTGAGGTGATCGACAATAAAGAAATTCATAGTGTTTTTCCATCACGTATGAAGAGAAAGGTTGTATTGTCAATTACCATAGATGGGTCATTAAAGGTTTAAACAAGCACCATTGTTGTTACCAACTAATATCATGGAGAAACAAAGAAGGAGCAAGAAGAAGTCATCACAATCTATGAAGAAAGCCAGAGGGAAGATTCAAATCTAGTAGAAACATCCTATCATATAACAGTAGAAGAAAGTCCAAATCTTGATGATATGGATGATGAGATCCAAGAGGCTCCCTCTCAACTAGAGGATGGCGTATAATCAACAATAGATAATTTAAAGGAACTAAATCTAGGTACTCTAGAAGATCCGTACCTATCCTTCATCAGTGCACTTCTGATACCACAGGAAGAGAGGCAATACTTCAAGTTATTGGTTGAGTATAAAGATGTATTTACTTGCTCGTACAGAGGAATGCCAGGAGTTAGTCCCAAGGTAGTTATTCATCATTTGGGGCTCAAAAATGGAACATGTGCCATAAAGTAATCACAACGAGTATTTTGCGCTGAGTTGGTAAGACAAATCAAAGCAGAGGTCAACAAACTCATAGAATCTGGCTTTATCCGGGAAGCGAATTACCCATCATAGATCTCAAATATTGTACTTGTCAAGAAGAGAAATGGTCAAATACATGTCTGTGTTGATTTTTGAGATTTAAACAAGGCATGTGCAAAAAATGACTTTCACTGCCAATAATTGAGCTCATGGTTGATGCTACAATTGGGCATAAAGCTATGTCATTTATGGATGAGTCTTTTGGATACAATCAAATCAGAAAGATGAAGAATGCACTGCCTTTCGAACTCCAAAAGGAATTTATTACTACAAGGTGATGCCTTTATGTTTGAAGAATGCAGGTACCACCTACCAGCGTGCAATGCGAAATGTTTTTGATGACATGCTTCATAAGAGGGTGGATCATTACGTTGATAATTTGGTGGTAAAGACTAAGCAGAGGAAAAAACCACCTTGAAGATCTTTGAATTATTTTTGAGAGGTTAAGGAAGTCTAACATGGTGATGAATTCACTCAAATGTGCATTTGGAGTTACCTTAGGAAAGTCTCTTGGCTTCGTTGTGCGTCATCGTGGAATTGAAGTTGATCCTGCAAAGATTGATGCTATTCCAAAAATGCTTGAACTAAAAAAATTGAGAGACCTCCACAGTCTACAAGGAAATTTGGCATTCATTAGAAGATTCATCTCTAACTTAGCTGGACAATGTCAACCCTTGAACCATTTAATGAAGAAAGATGTCCCGTTCTGTTGGGACTAATCGTGCTACAAGGCTTTTAAAAGCATCAAAAAATACTTGTTAAATCCACCTGTATTAGGGGTACCAATTCTTGGAGAAGCTATTAATAATTTACAGTGCATCACAGAAACGATCACTTGGGTCACTTCTTGCTCAAGAGAATGAAGCTAAGAAGGAATAAGCACAGTACTATCTAAGCTGAACCTTGATAGGAGCTGAGTTGAATTATACGCCCATCGAGAAGATGTGAGTAGCATTACTATATGAGATAAAGAAGCTAAGATATTATTTTGAAGTGTACACCATCAAGCTAAATAGCTATGAAGAATTGGTCAAGACCAACAATACCTACGGAGAATTGTAGTTTCCTTGAGCTGGTAGGTTACTATAGGAGGTTTGTTGAAGGATTTACTTCTATTTCTGCACTGTTAACAAAGCTAAAATATGAGGAAGCCAAGTTCTAATGAAGTGATGCATGTGAAAAAAGCTTCCAAGAGCTGAAGGAACTGAAGGTTATATAGTGTATTGTGATGCTTCGGGTCACAATTACTCAACCATTTCTCTTAGGGTTTCTCGCAAGATAGTCTATATTGTTTAATCAATATGAGATTATATACACACATCAAAAGCTGTGAAGGGGCAAGCACTTGCTAATTTCATTGCTGACCATCCTCTTCCAGGGAAATGGGAAACTTCATATGAACTTCCTAATGAAGATGCATTATTTACAGAGGAACTGCGAGCATGGACAATGTTCTTTGATGGATCTGCACGTCGAGATGGTGTAGGGGCAGGAGTCGTGTTGATATCTCCAGAAAGACTAATATTGCCTTTTGCATTTGTTCTAGGTGAAACATCTTCCAATAATGTTGCATATTACCAAGCATGGGCCTTGAAATGACATCTGATATGAAGATTCCACAATTAGATATTTACGGTGGCTCTCAGTTGATCGCCAATCAACTCTTAGGGAATTATGAAGTAAAGAAGGAAGATCTTTTGCCATATCACCAACATGTTATTTTCTTACTTGAAAGATTTGATCAAGTGTCCTTAAACCATGTACTAAGAGAAGAAAATTGCATGGAAGATGCTTTGGCTAACTTGGCCACAACAATGGCACTCAAAAAGAATGAAACAACAAAGGTGCATGTACGTCATCGATGAGTTATTCGTGGTGGACTTGATATTCAAATCAATGAAAACCACCATACATCCATTCGAGTGGTTGAAGAAGAAGATTGGAGGAAACCATTGATCGAGTATCTCGAATATAGAAGGCTACCTGAGGATCCAAGGAAAAAACTAGACATTAAGAGAAGCACACCACGATTTATCTTTCACCATGGAATATTGTTTTGCTCTCTTATGAGGGATTATTCTTGCTATGTCTTGACAAAGAAGAAGCTCAACAAACAATGGAGGAAGTGCATTCTGGTACATGTGGAGCACACTAATCAAGGGCTAAACTTCATTTTCGCATAAAGAGGATGGGCTACTATTGGCCCACAATGGTGATGGACTGCTTTGAACATGCCAAAAGGTGTCAAGTATGTCAATTCCATGCTAACTACATCCATCAATCTCTTGAGATTCTTCATCCAACTATATCTTCATGACCTTTTGATGCATGGGGACTTGATGTTGTTAGACATCTTTCAAAGTCGTCAAAAGGGAAAATGTACATCTTGGCTTCTACTGACTATTTCTCAAGATGGGCTGAACTTATGCCATTAAAAGAGGTGAAAAAGGAAATTGTTGTTGATTTTATCAAGTCAAACATAATTTTCAGATATGGCATACCAAGATGTATAGTTACCGATAATGGCGTGCGTTTCAACAATAAATTCATGATAACTTTGTGTGAGTAGTTCAATTTTAAGCAACATAAGTCTTCAATGTACAATGCACCTGCCAATGGTCTTTCTGAAGCTTTTAACATGACATTTGGTAACCTGTTAAAGAAAGTAGTTGCAAAGAATAAGAAGGATTTGCATGAGATAATTGGTGAAGTTTTATGGGCATATCGTACAACCTTTAGAACTCCCACGCAAGAGCCTCCATATTCATTAGTGTATGCTGTTGAAGTAGTCCTTCCATTGGACAAGCAAATTCCATCATTGTGAATAGCAATTCAAGAAGAACTCACCACTGAAAATAATGTTCAACTTCGTTTAGAGAATTAGAGGCACTGGGTGAGAAGAGATTGGAAGTACAACAAAGGTTGGAGTGTTATCAAGCTCGGCTTGAGAGAGCCTTCAACAAGAAGGTCCAACCGCGATCATTTCAAGTGGGAGACTTGGTCCTAGTAGTACGAAGACCCATAATCCTTAACAAACGCATAGGTGACAAGTTCACTTCAAAATGGGATGGGCCATATGTTGTGAAAAAAGCATATTCAAGTGGTGCTTAAAACATTTTAGACCAAGATGGTGTACGAGTGGGTCCAATCAACAACAAGTTTTTGAAGCAGTACTTCCCATGAAAGTCACCGATGCTCCTTGACGCATGAGACTAAACTGTATGTTACTCCTGGCCTGCCAAAAAAAATATTAAAAAAAACTCATCATCCTGAACTACGTTATAACTTGATCCTCTTCATTGAGATACGTAGGTAGCTTGGAGCACTTACTCTAAGTCCAGTCACATGAGTCAAAAAAAAGAGAAAAGAAAAAAAGAGGGAGTGGTTCCTGGCATGTCTTAATCATCACAATATATGTTTTTAAAGTGTCATATCTACACAAAAGCATGAAAAGTCTTGCATATGTTGTAGTTCTTAAATGCCAATTCACAACAAAAGAAGAAACTTGTGATGCAAAAATACCAGTTGAAATCTTAGCATATGAAAGATTGTTGAAATCCACAATTGTTAGATCAGGCAACTTGAAGTTAGATTTAAGCTCTTGTCGCGATAGAGGGGCAATTTTGTGTAACTTATCGAGGCTTCAAAAAGTTACACAAAATTAGTGGCATCTTACCCATGATGTCAAACTGGAAATACCTTTTGAGTTGAAGGTTTACTCATTTGTGTGGTATATTTGCAAAGATCCTAATTTGAACACTCCAAGCTCAGGAGATTTTTTTTTTTAAAAAAAGATATGGAATTGGCATTCAAGGCACATAGTCAACTTAAAAAAATCGTTCTTGTTAATTTAGGATGAATTTTGTTGTAAATTTCACACATATTGTTTCTCTTAGTTCTTTCTTTGTAACGAAAAAAGAATTTCATAGTTACATCACTCCTACGTCGAGTTATTGATTTTCTACCACAGATGCTCAAAGCTGAAAAGTTGCACAAGATAGAACTTGAGTCAACTTTGAAACTATATCTATACAAATCCAAAGACTTTTTGACATGATTTTTACGTGTATTGTACTCCTGTGAATTATGCTTCCAATGTAAGAAGAATCTTATCATTTGGATGTTCCTACATCTGTTCAAAGCTGAGAAGTTGCGCGAGGCAGAACTTGAACCAACTTCGAAACTACGTATAGACAAATCCATAGGTTCTTTGGCCGTGCTTTTTACATATGTTGTACTCCTGCGAGTTTTTCTTC
>JAPFFP010000088.1:10345395-10363168 GCA_026153255.1 Solanum medicagineum
GGGTACAATGAAATTATGTCTTTGCTACGGGGGAGTTGATCCAATCTTGGAAGGCTATACAGATGCAGATATGGCCGAAGATCTTGATAGTAGAAAATCTACTTCAGGGTTCATTTTCACTTTTGCAGGGGGAGCTGTTTTATGGTAGTCAAGACTACAGAAGTGTGTTGCTTTATCCACAATCGAAGAAGAATACATTGCTGCCGTGGAAACTGGAAAAGAGATGTTGTGGTTAAAGCGTTATCTCCAAGAATTCGGAATCAAGCAAAAGGAATATAAGGTACATTGTGATAGTCAGAGTGCTCTAGATTTGAGCAAGAACTCCATGTACTATTCTCGTACAAAACATATTGATATTCGGTATCATTGGATACGCGAAGTGATAGATCGACAACTGTTGAGACTAGTGAAGATCCATACGAAGGAGAATCCAGCTGACATGTTAACGAAAGTGGTGACTCGAGAGAAGTTAGAGCTATGCAAAGATATAGCCAGGATGCTTGTTTCGGATATGGCTGGAGGGGGAAAATTGAAGAAAGTCCAGCCATCTCTTTTGAATTCAAGAAAAGGTTGCAGTCAAGTTCAAGAATGGCTGCAATGCAGCACCTAACAATTGGATTTCTATACCCCTTGTGATGTCACCAATGACATCTATGGGGGTATAATCTCCCTATAAAAGGAGCTGCTGAGCTCCTTCATTAATCATCACTAAGAACACCAAGACAAGAATATATTGTGTGAGGTTGAGAGTTGTTTTGTAATCTATTTTTGTAAGTAATAGAAAAAAAATTTCTCTCAAATTTGTGTTTACCAATGCTTATTGTTCATTTGGCCTCAACATAAGTCAATACTATTTATACTAATCAATGGCTGCCAGTGTGATGTTGTTCAAGCCAGTGTAATGTTGGATTGATAATAAATTAGTAATAGAGTAGAAAGGACAATTTTTCAAATCCTTAATTAATTTAATTAAATTATGTTGGAAAACGGCAAAGGAAGAACTTTTTCAAAAGGATTTAATGTGATCTTCCATATGAGATTTTGTTTTTACAATCTACTTTTTTTAAAATCTATTTTGAAATTTTTACTATTTTTTAAAATCTGTTTTTTTTTTCTATTTTTCAGTCACTACAATTCATTATACTGCCAGTCAATACAATTCATACTTTTTTCCTATTTTTTAAAATCTGTTTTTTAGATTGGATTAGAGAAATTTTAAATTTTACTATTTTTATAAATTGTGATAACAATTGGTGTTTTAAAATTATTTTGTTCCATGATTACTTTTACAGTAGATTAGATTACTGGTCTGCTCGTCCGCATTAGACTATAGGAGAAAATATTTAAAAGTTTTGCGGGGTGGGGCGAGGTTAGGCGGATAAAAAATAAAATATTATGTTATGCGTAGGCGGGGAGGGGCGGGGTAGGTAGGGTAAAATCTTTGCGGGTTTATGCGGGTCTTGCCCCGCACCTATTCCATTGTCATCCCTAGCTTTAGGGTATATTCGTAATTTTTTATGGTTCTTCTGTTGTAATTTGTTTATTCTATTTTTAGTGTTAAAAATGTTGCTGATGATGATCTAAATTCTATTAATACCACTTAAATTAAATAAAATAAAACAAATATTGGGCCCGTGCTAGCACGGGCACCAATGTCTAGTATATAATATCATATTCATTCATATTCATTCATCTATACTATATTAAAAGTGTGAAGGTCTTTAATAATGTTGTTTGGACTTTTTGTCCTTTATTAAAAGACTTCGCTTTAGACAAAATCATTTTTTAACCATTATTTTTAATTATTATTCATTATTTTAATAATATTTAATACTAACTATAATAAATATAATAAAAATTAAATAGAAAAAATTTTCTTATTATAATTAAATCCATACATGGGAACCTTTTTCTAACTAGAATAGACTTGATCTAAAAAAAGAAAAATAAAAAACTTTCCATATAATAAGCAAAAAAAGGTTTGAAAAACCATTTCTACAAAAATAGGCATAACAAAAGTTTTTTTTAAAAAAAGGCACACGTTCAAGTTCAAAAAAAGAGAGTTAAAAAAAAGGTATGAGAAATTCATATTTAAGAATTCATTAGATTAAAGGTAATTTAATTTTCCTTAATTATTGTCTTAATATTAAAAAAAAGTATTTTTTACCAATAATTGGTTTGTCAACTTCTTTTTTATCATAATTAATTAGTTTATCAATTATTTTCTTTTTTCCTTTATGACTCTACTATTTGAATAAAAACTCTTCTAATTTCAAGATGAATCCTAATTATATGATGAAATGTTTTGTCTTTATTATTCTTTTTTATTTATGACTTCTCTACTTCTATAAAAACACTTTAATTTTAACTTTTGATTCATCAATCATTAACAATCAATAATTCGGCTTGTATTTTCTTATTTTACAATTGTAATCAAATTTTTTCTAGTTTTGATTGATTCATTCATCCACTTCATCGATTTGCACTAAGTGGTGTTGGATCTTATTTTACATTTTTTCCCGAACTTCAATTTGATTATCAGTTGTACTTATATTATACACTCACGTTCTTTGTTGCATATTCTTTTCCCTTTCTTTTTAATTTTTTAAATTTGAAGAAAATAATATTAATTGTTACTGCAGCTTAACTTGTTTGAAATTAATATTAATTGTTGTGTCAGCTTAACTAGCTTCATTCAAATTATGTGATGCCCTTAGTTTAGTTAGTTGAGTTAATTTCCACTATTTAAAATTTTTTCTTATTTGTAACTAACATTTCGCTCTATTCACAAGTTTCATCTATTCAGGTAAAATAATATCTCAAGTAAGGTAATACTTCTTTGCCTTAGACAAAATCGTATTTTCACTATTTTTTCTTAATTTATCATTTAATTTTTGATAATTTTGTTTCAAGATTCACTTTTAGATTAGAATTACTTTATATTTAGTTTCCACTTTTGATTTAGGACTATTCTGTGTAAATAATTAATAAAAATTTTGACTATCAAATACTTTGTTAATAAAAGTATGTAATATAAAAAATTTAAAATAAAATTATATTGAAAACATTAAACTACTCCCTTTATATTTCGGAATCTTTTGTTACATTAAATTTCAGTCAATTTAATTGTTTAATTTCTATCTTTTCAACTCTAAATTATTACTTTATGTGTTAAAAACTATTACCGTATCTAATTATAAGCAATTGAATTGATTTTTTTTCATCTTTGCTCTGTCACAATAGACTAAACTATTGTATCAAACTAATAATTTTAATTTACATGAATATTGTATTTGATTTTCTTATCTTTGTTCTATCACAATAGACTAAACTATTGTATCAAACTAATAATATTTATTTAATTTTGTTTACATGAATATTATCTATATTTAATGGCAAGTATTATTTATATATAATTTTTAAATTGACGTGGTTCATACGTGCAAAGCACCTACACTAAACTAATATATTATTAAAAGTGAAAAGGTTTAAAGTGAAAAGTTGGATTATCATTTTGTCCCTATGCTACTACGTATTTACCCTTATACCATTAATTATTAAATATTAATTTTAATTCATTTATTAGAAAATAATTAAAGGATCACAAATTAAATTGTAAGTTACAATAAAATGTTTAATATACTAATTCATTCATTTGGGGAAATGAAACCGTTCTTTGTCAATTAAATGATGATTCATAAAAAATTCTATATATACATATGTATGATGTATATTTTGATTACTTGCTATTTATGATTAAATCCAAGTTAGCTAAAATGTCTTTTCTTTTAAATATCACTATACTAATATATAATTTTTTAAAATAACATATATAACATTTTTAAGAATTACTAGCAATTTTCATTAATTAACAACCTTTATTCATCTTCATAAATATTATTTATTTATCATTTATGTGCATGCCTCTTCATTGTATAAATAATTACGAGAAGAGGATGAATGAATAAATAATTAGGAGAATCTAAAGAGTTATATTCAACAAGTAAAATGTAGACCAATTAATTAGGAGTAATATATATATATAAGACTTCCTCACTTTTTAATCTACTTGCATGAGTTGTAGGTTTGTGGCATCAGTTAAATCAATCGATTTTTATGTTCTTTTTCGTTTTTTTTTCTTTTCTTTTTTTTAAGAAGAAGCAATAATTGAAAAGTATTTAAAGCTCAATTAACCGTTGGAATCTATTTAACTATCTCGGCACCTCCTCTTTTGGTTAGATTTTTAAGAAATTAATACAAATTTAATTTGTTGAAATGCACAATCCTTATAGATTATCGTGCTAAAAAGTTTAAAAACACATATTATTATTCTTAGCATGTAATATTTTAAATTTCAACATACCAATATATATGTTGTACTTTTAGTAATTGTACGTAATGAAAGAATTGATTTGTGGTTTATTTTTTGATGATTAAAAACTATTTCTTGAATGTTGAATTTTATATACAAGAGTTTAAAGGAAACTTATTATGAATAAGAATCGAGTTCCACAGAATTGACTTGCTATTCATAATAAATTTTAAATTGCATTTTAACAAAAAATCATTAATTCCAATATTCAACAAAAAAGTTTAAATTAATCAAAACCATTGAAGCCACAAGTCATTGCTTTAGAAGCCTATAATCAAAAGCCGTCCTTCATGTATACGACCTCAGTTTGTCATCGAGATGTTAGTAATGATTGTCATAGTTCTAAGTTGGGAATTGAGGTACAGGCAAGACTTAAAACGAAAAGACACAAGAACCGACAGGGAAAATGAGTAGAAGCCATTTCCTTGTTACGACTGGAATTCAGCATGAGTTGCAACAAATGTGTACTATTCCAGCTCTCACCTTCTCATGAGCACACTACAGCTAACCTCAAAAAATTGCACAACAAAAAGAGCCAGCAACACAACTAAATACAACCAAACTAAACACAGGCACCAAATCCTACATACCCTCAACAAAAATTTGACGTCCCAATTGGACATCTTCAGCTTTTAACCTAGAAAAGAATTGAGAACATCTTTCCAATTGAAAAAACAAATATCCTGGGGGAGAAACAATTCTCTTTGAATAACTACTACTACCTCTCTTACCACAAGAATACCTCAACTAATGACCTACAGTACCAATGCTACTTTCTCCTGGGAAACATAAGCTGAAGGAGAAGCAATAAGAGGCTCATAATGGTCAGCCCCAGCACCACACCAACCTGCAGGTAAGGTATCTCCAGTTCACAATCTCAGATGGGGAAGTAAATAAACATAAAATATTAGCGGTAAGATCTTTCATTGCAAAATTTTTTGTACCTGTTCCTTTCATGAAAAGGAAGAAAGGAGGTTCACATATTTCACATCTTGGACGATGGGGGAGAAAGAAGACACAATTTTCTTCATTAACCATTGCATCAGATCCATGTGCTTGCACCTAAAATTTATATACCAACAGAAAAACTTAGGAAAAGAATTGTTTGATTAACAATGCAACATCACATAGATTGAGAAATGTGAGTAATGCAAAAGTAAGGAACATAGGAGGAGCTGAGAAAATTTGGTGGCAAGCTCACAGAACATTCAAGCGAGTCACCTAATTGATTTGCCAGCTTGCCAGTCCAGCCTAGATATACAACAACAACATACCCACTGGAATCTCATAAGTGAGGTCTGGGGAGGGTAGAATGTATGCAAACCTTACCACTACCTCATAAGAACTAGAGAGGTTGTTTCCTGGGAACCCTTGTCTCAAAAATCCACAAGTAGAATAAACTAGATATGACAAAAAGGAAAGGAAAGGGAATAGAATAACGAAAAGCACATAACAATATGTAACTACGATAAATTTAACACACACACGACTGATAATGACAACACATGATATAACACACTGCTACCCTACTATACCCCAACGCCAGACATCCACCTAAGCCTACCAACCAATTATCCTGCTACTCTAATTCGCGACCTTCACTCTTTTCTATCTAAGGTCATGTCCTCGGTGAGATCAAGTTTCGCCATATCCTGTCCAATGTCCAATCACCTTCCCCTAATACTTCTTCAGTCTACCTCTAGACCCTCCGTGTAGCTTCCAGAACCAACCTCCCGCACCTCCTAACAGGAGCATCAGTACTCCTTCTCTGCACATGTCCAAACCATCGCAGTCTCGCCAGTCCAGCCTAGATATGCTCTAGTTAAATGAGGATCATCCCCTATTTATCAAGAAAAATAAAACTACAAAAAGAATAGAAGCATTGCCAATATAAACACAGATAAACCCGCTTTCTCAATAGACCCATGTCATCATCCCAATTGAAAAAGAAACAGACGCATCCACTAGCAAGATTATCTTCCAAAACATCCTACTTTCATTAGCATTATTCTCATGGATATCGTCGCTTGTTGCTCTCATGACATTGTCTTTGGATTATCAAATTATGCAGCTTCATATAGGGAAAGCCAGAATAGCACCACTTGGAATTAGAAACAAAAATAATATGTTGCATACTGCTTAGCGCTGATTATGAAATCTTATTGCGCAAACGACTCACAAGTAATACAGAGCAATTATTCAAGAGAAAGTAACTGCCATGCTAAAGAAGATGAATGAAGAAGTCATTTTGTTACCACAAAGATCTCTCTTTTGAACTCAGTTGCAAGAGACTCAATTGCGATATCGTCTCCAAATGCAGCCGCATGACCATCACTATTCTCATCAACGGTTAATAAACCCTCCTCAGTATACTGCAAAGTGATGATATCATATTCATCATCAGGTGAACCAGAGATTGACATGTACTTGGCCCAACTTGGGCCATCATCCACAGCTATGCACCTCTCTTTGTATATAGACTCAGCAGCCAATTCTCTTCAATGTCAACCACAAAAGTAATATCAAAAACAAAACCATATCCAATAATCAATTTTTACACTTGTTAACATCTTCACCTATACAAGAAAAAGAAATGTGTCGGGGCAGATATAGATAGTGCTGAAAACCTAGCAAACGAAGTTTTGATTTCTTCTTTGGTTCCTCATTATCAAAATTACATGCAAAAGAAATCCTCTCTAATGACTGATTAATTAAAGAAGAAAGAAAGATAATGTTTATTTCCTACAATCTTCACGATAATAACCTAAGCGGATAGTCGAAATTAAAGGAGATGAAGTAAAATCACATATTTCAAGCTTGTCACAGGAGGCGGAATCAATGAGATCTAAACTTTATCATCCAGATCTAATAAATAGCCGAGACAAAAATGGATAGGAAATTACCGCTGCATCCCTAGCTGAACGAGTTCGGAAATAGCCGAGTCCAGAACTTCTCTATCATCCTTCTTAGCTAGGAGCTTCAATTCTTGAACCACATGAATGCCCCACCCAGACTTCAGATCGGGAGAATACATGTGCTTAATCGCCGATTCAATCACTTCTTTCTCCGATCCAAGATCTTCCAAGAACCTCCGCACTGTCCGCCGTCTCAGATCTCTGGCGCATGACACCGTCTTCAGCCCCATTGATTTCCCACAAGCCGTAAAAAGGCAGTTACCGTCTGCCTCGACTTCTCCACCGTGGCTCAGCCTGAAAACGATGGAAACGTTCTCATCCCGGGGATGTTTCCACAGCACTCCCTTGGACTGAATCTTTATCAAATGCTTTTTCTGCTGGTCCTCTAAAGATGAGACATTTTCCCAGGAAGAGGATTCAGCGACAGCGACGGTGGTGATCGCCGAAGATGACTGGTCAACGAGGTCGATGGATGACGGAGTAGAGGTAGGATCCCGCCATGGAATCACCGGCGACGACGTTGTTGAGTCACAGATGAGTTTCCCCATTTTCTTCTCCCTTTATTTCTCAAGCAGCAATGGCGGAAACAGAAAGTGGGGAAAAGGAAAGCGCTTAGGGCAGCCGGCTAGATTTTACAGGAGCTGAAACTTGTGTACACGTGCACTGTTTTTCAAGTTTTGGTGAAGCGGATAACAGCTGTAATCGGACTTACGTGGCATATTACGAATGGTTAAACCAATTGTAACGTTATGGGTGATTTTCGAGCCCGCGTCCTTTTTCCGCTAAGGCCATATTCTCCAATGTTGTAAAAGACAATGAAATCAAACTTTCTTCCTTTCTCTCTCTTCTCCTTGAAAATGGTGTAGCTATGGATAAGAATAGGTCAAGTAATTAATTGAGAATTTGTCATTTTTAATTTATTGTTTGAATAAATTTAAAAAGTATTTCCAAACACTCTATTCTAACTTGAAATGATAAAAACTAAATCATAAATTGAAATTTTTAACTTACGACTTTTAGTTTATAACTTAAGTGACAAGTCAATATAAAACAGAAATAATAAGGTCATAGCAGAGGAAACTAAAGACTATTCGCCAGTGTCACCATCTATGTAATGACCCGTTAGACTATTTTGAGAATTAGTTATCTTGATTCCTAAAAGATTTATCTTGTAAAATTTTTTATGGCGTATTTTGGACTATTCAATAACTACGATTCTTCAAGTTACGGGTAAACTTAGATAACTAATCTAATTGAAAGGTTAAATTGTATTTACTCAATATCCTATGCACCTTGATTCATATATTAAAAGAAAATAGGTAGGATTAATCACCTTCAAAACTTAATTAAATCAGAAAAGAAGAAGAGAAGAATTGAGGGGAAAACCTATGACAACGAACAATGGCGAGCAAGAGCACTTAACAGGTAAGGGTTTTAACCCAAATTCTTGAGGATAACCGTAGCTATAACATTGAAAGTCAAAACATGCTATATGATATTAACGTCATGTGTATGTGTCTCCTTTGAGTTTTAAGTGCAAATGGTGGTGGTTATGTGTTTTTTTAATGAAACAACCCCAAAAAGTGCTTGAAAATGTGTATCGGAAGTATCCAAAATCGTAATTTCCATATATCTCAAAATCCTTGCGTGATATCGAAAATTCGACTTCAGATTCTTGATCAGGGGGCCAAATCGAGTGGCAGATGGGTCTAACCCCAATTTTAGAGCAAACAAAT
Source organism: Solanum medicagineum (assembly GCA_026153255.1). Classification (NCBI taxonomy): domain Eukaryota; kingdom Viridiplantae; phylum Streptophyta; class Magnoliopsida; order Solanales; family Solanaceae; genus Solanum; species Solanum medicagineum. The sequence goes on from JAPFFP010000088.1 coordinate 10,354,419, forward strand.
CACAATTTCAAAATCCAAATATTCCTTATCCAATGTTGATCCGCGCCCCTAGCGCGACGCGGCTGGGGCGCGAACCGATGTTATTTTTGTCCAGTTTTGTTGAGTCGGTACAAGACCTTTAGGTCTTGGGCCTGAGTCTTCCCATGCGTGATAATACCTATACTTAGCCATATTTCACCTTCATATCACACAAGACATTCCCCAATACTCTCAAATACTTAGACAAATATTTCACCCCAAATTTCAAGTCCCAAAACTCATCCGATCTTAAGGATTTCACTCAAGCTTCAAGCGTCCACCTCCAATCTTCATCAAGAATTCTCCAAAGCTAAGGTATGTGGGTTTTAACCATTGGGTCCTTCCACCCATGGTGCCCAAGCTTCCTTTTTACATAAAATGCATGTTACTAAGTTGATTTACTTATGAGTCTTACTTACTATGAATTTGACTATGAACTATGTTGGAGTTTTGTGCAAGTGTGACTGTTTAAGTATGTTTTGAGCTATGAATCTTGGGTCCATCTTGAGATTTGACGAAGGGTTTTGATGTATGTTACATAAGGGTATTACCAAGTGTTGGTGGGTGGTCTTACATTAAGTTTTCTTGCATGATTTCACTCTTGAATTGCATGGTTTTACACTAGCATTACACACCCACCAAGTGTTTGACAAAACATCCGGTTAATGTATCTTTAGTTGTTGAAGGCCTAATGCTTAGCATATGAGTTAAGTGACTTTATGATGATGAAAGGAGATTATGTATGTGTCGATTCCATGAGAAATGTCCATTGTGTTGTGTGTTGAGTCCATGAGAAGTATTTATTGTGTTATGAGTTAACCATAGCCAATTGAGGGGTGATGCCTCAATCACCTAGATGGGGGTGGTAAGCCATCAACCAATTGAGGGGTTAGTACCTCAATCATCTCGAATGAGGGTGGTAAGCCATCAACCAATTGAGGGGTTGGTACCTCAACATCTAGGATGGGAGTGGTAACCCATCAACCAATTGAGCGGTTGGTACCTCAATCATCTCGGATGGAGGTGGTAAGCCATCAACCAATTAAAGGATTGGTACCTCAATCATCTCGGATGGGAGTGGTATGCCATTAACCAATTGAGGGGTTGGTACCTCAATCATCTAGGATAGGGGTGGTAAGCCATCAACCAATTGAGGGGTTGGTACCTCAATCACTTCCAGCGGAGGGTGGTCATATCTGTCAACCAATTTGAGGGGTTGTTACCTCATCACTACTAAGGGGTGGTCTACCTTAGATTCAAAGTACTAAGTTGCTTGGTGTATGATGATGGTCTATTCCTACAAATGTAATATGTTCCATGTATAATCATGTGTACTTCAAGTATCATTCACACATGCCATATTGTTATATGTTCACCTATTGCCTAATTATGCATATTGATTATAATACCTATCTGTTATTGCATTGCATCCTATATACTTAGTACATTCAAACATACTAAGGCATACTCTATGCCTACATGATGTTACTATGTAGGAACCGGAGCCCCACTTGATCATCCTCCTCCTTCACGTGGCTAGTACGATATCTCTCAAGCAAGTTGGTGAGTCCTTAACTTCGAGGACATACTTCTCTTGATTTATGCTATGTATAGACTCTCTTTTCTTTATGGTATGCTTTGACTATGAGGTGAGCCTAGTTGCTTGTTAGCCCGGCTAAGTTCTATGTTTAGTGGTGTTATTGGACAAATTATGTAATGATGTTATGAGCCTTGACTCTCTTTGACTCTGTGATGTTTTATGATATGAAAGATGTCCCTTAGCACCGTTTATCCCTATTTACTATTTCTTATTGCTATTTTTTTGATTCTGCGATCAAGGATGTGTAATGATATGTTAAGAGACTTGCTTGGGGTCCATTCCGATTCCCCATGTGTTGTGTCACATCTAGGCCCTAGGCTTGGGTCGTGACAAACTTGGTATCAGAGCACTAGGTTGTTAATGGCCCTCGACATCCAACAAGCCTCGTTGATTAGAGTCTTATTCATGGTTGTGTTGTGCACCACAACAATGAGTAAGAGACTATGAGATGTTTTAGGAAATGTTTCGTTCTTCTTACTCTATGTCGTGCTATAGAAGTTAAGGTAAGGTTTCCCCCCTAACGATTGTTCTTTACTATGCTAGATCATGCCTAACACAAGAGGAAAAAGAGCCCGCACACCCAAGGAACAACTGCCTCATGGTGAGCTTTGGGATTATCTCACTTTGCTAGCTCGAGTTGTGCCTAACCAAGCCAACACAGGGGCCCAAGCCCCTCATACTCCTACTCCGGCATCTCGGGTGAGAAACTTTATGAGGATGAACCCACCAGAGTTCTATGGTTTTAAAGTGAATGAGGACCCTTAAGAATTCATTGATGAGGTTTACAAGGTATTGGCTATTATGGGTGTTAGATCGGAAGAGAAGGCAGAGTTATTGGCTTACCAACTCAAAAGGGTGGCCCAAATATGGTATACTCATTGGAAGGAGGAGAAGGGGAGCAACAATATGGTTTTATGGGAGAAATTTAAGACGACTTTCCTCAACTAGTTCTTCCCTCTTGAGCTTAGGGAAGCCAAATTGGTGGAGTTATTATATTTGAAGCAAGGATCAATGAATGTGAGGGAGTATGCCCTCAAGTTCAACCAACTCTCAAAATATGTTCCACACTTGGTTGCCGACTCAAGGTCTAGAATGAATAAATTTGTGATGGGTGTATCTGATTTGGCAAGTGAAGAATGTCGTACCGCCATGATGATTAATGACATGGACCTGTCCCGCTTAATGACTTACGTCAAACAATTAGAGGGGGAAAATTGAGGAAGAGAAGGGGTCATGAGGCCAATAGGGCCCGTTTTGATGGTAAGTTCCAAAGTCACAAGGGTGGCCAGTTTCACCAAGACCAACGGTTTTTTCATGCTCCTAGTGGGAGATTTGCTAATGACTACCCAAGGCCCCAAGAGGGTGGTGGTGTGACCCACCTAAACTCGTGTGTCCAAAGTGTGGTAGGGGTCATGGTGGCCTATGCTTGAGGGATACCAATGCTTGTTTTAATTGTGAGGAAGTAGGCCATAAGGTGATGGATTGCCCTTGAAATCACAACAAGGGTAAGAATGTTCGTCCTCAAGGCCGGGGTGTTAATGTGGTTCCTTTGGGGAGAGGAGGCCAACAAGGTGGTGCCCTAAGGCACAATCGGTTTTATGCTTTACATAGGAGGCAAGGGGTTGATGAGGTGCCCATTGTCATCACCGATATGTTAAATGTCTTTGATTTTGATGTGTATGCATTGATAGACCTAGGTGCCACTCTTTCTTTTGTTACTCCTCTTATTGCCAAAAAGTTTCATGTTGAGCCCGAAGTGTTGTGTGAGTCTTATGAGGTGTCTACTCCTATTGGTACATCTATGGTTGCTAGAAAGGTCTATAGAAATTGTCCCATTTGCATCTTGCATAAAATATTGCCTTGTGGTCTTGTTGAGTTGGATATGGTTGATTCTGATGTTATTCTTGGGATGGATTGGTTGCATGCGTATTATGCCTCTATTGATTGTAGAACCTGTAGGGTCAAATTTCAATTCCCAAATGAACCTGTCCTTGAGTGGGAGAGTCATGATGTGGTGGTCAAGGGTAGATTTATCTCTTTGCATTAAAGACCAAAAGTTGATCTCTAAAGGGTGTCTCTATCATCTTGTGAGGGTTAGGGATATTGAATCTAAAGTCCTTTCTATAGAGTTGGTTCTGGTGGTAAATGAGTTCCTAGTGACATTCACAGGTGTTCCTCCCAAAAGGTAAATAGACTTTGGTATAGACCACCTTCCCGATACCCAACCCATTTCTACTCCCCCTTATGGTATGACCCCGACGGGTTAAAGGAATCGAAGGATCAATTAAGGGATTTATTGGAGAACGATTTTCTTAGGCCTATCCAATCACCTTAGGGTGCACCGGTGTTGTTTGTGAAAAAGAAGGATGGGTATCTTAGGATGTGTATTGGCTACCGGTAACTTAATAGTGTTACCATCAAGAATAAGTACCCTCTCCCAAGAGTTGATGATTTGTTTGACAAACTTCAAGGGGCTAGTTACTTCTCTAAGATTGATCTTCGTCCGAGTATGATCAAAGTGAAGGTGAGTGAGTGTGACATTCCCAAGACGGCCTTCCGGACTAGGTATAAGCATTACGAATTTGTGGTTATGTTTTTTGGGTTGATCAATGCACCGGCTATCTTCATGGATCTTATGAATAGGGTCTTTAAACCATACCTTGATTTGTTTGTGATAGTTTTCATTGATGATATTTTGATCTATTCTCATAGTGAGGAGGAGCATGTGACTCATTTGAGGGTAGTTCTGCAAAGATTGAGGGAAGAGAAGTTGTATGCTAAGTATGAGAAATGTGAATTTTGATTGAAAGAGGTTGCCTTTCTAGGTCATGTGGTGTCGGGGGATGGTATTAAGGTGGATCCTAAAAAGATGGATGTGATTAGAAATTGGCCTATATCATTGACCCTATCGGACATTAGAAGCTTCTTAGGCTTAGCGGGTTACTATGGGAGGTTTGTGAATGAGTTCTCTTCTATTGCTTCTCCCATGACTAAGTTGACTCAAAAGAAGGCTATGTTTGTGTGAACCGATGAGTGTAAAAAGAGTTTCCAAGCCTTGAAGGATAAGCTTTCCTTCTCATATCTTGTCTCTACCGGAAGGGTTGGAAAGGTTTGTTATGTATTGTGATACCTCCCTGATTGGTTTGGGTTGTTTGTTGATGTAAAATGATAAGGTAATAGCCTATGCTTCTAGGCAGCTTAAGGAGCATGAAAAGAACTGTCCTACTCATGATCTTGAATTGGTCGCCGTGGTTTTTGCTTTGAAAATTTCACATCATTATTTGTATGGAGTGCATGTTGATGTGTTCACCGATCATAAGAGTCTCTAATATGTGTTCATTTAAAAAGATCTCAAACTGAGACAATGAAGGTGGTTAGAGCTTTTTAAGGATTATAATATGAATTATCATCCCGGTAAGGCTAATGTTGTGGCAGATGCTTTGAGTAGGGCGTCTGTGGGTAGCTCAGCTCATGTTGATGATGGGGGCAGGGAAGTGGCTAGAGAGGTTCATCGGTTGTCTAGATTGGGGCTTAGTTTGGAAGAGGTTGATAGTGGTGGTATTGTGGTTGTTGATGGTTCAAAATCTTCCTTGGTTGATGAGATAAAAGCAAAGCAAGATCTTGATTCCTCCTTGTTAGAAAGGAAGACCTTGGTGAGAGAGGGCAAGGTAGAGGTTTTCTCCCAAGGGGGAGATGGTACCCAGGTACCAAGGTAGGTTATGTGTGCCTAGTGTTAATGGCTTGAGAAAAAAGATTCTTGATGAGGCTCATAATTCTTCCTATTCTATCCACCCTAGTTCTACCAAGATGTATAGGGATTTGAGAGATGTGTTTTGGTAGGAAGGTATGAAGAAAGACATTACCAAATTTGTATCTGGTTGTCATAGTTGCCAACAAGTTAAAGCCAAGCACTAAAGGCGGGTGGCCTAACCCAAGACATAGAGATTCATACTTGGAAGTGGGATGAAGTTAACATGGACTTTGTGGTTGGGTTGCCTAAGACAAGGAAGGATTTTGATTCTATTTGAGTAGTAGTTGATAGGATGACAAAGTATGCTTATTTCTTACCAGTTAAGACTACTTATGGGTCCAAAGACTATTCTAAATTGTACATTCATGAGTTGGTGAGATTGCATGGGGTGCTCTTTTCTATCATATCAAATCGGGGTGCTCAATTCACTTCACACTTTTGGAGGTCCTTCCAAAGAGGTCTTGGAACCAAGGTAAAGTTTAGTACGACCTTTCACCCTCAAACGGATGGCCAAGTTGAAAGAACTATCCAAACTCTTGAGGATATGCTTAGGGTTTGTATTTTGGAGTTTAAGGGTAGTTGGGATGATCATCTTTCATTGATTGAGTTTGCTTATAACAATAGCGATCATTCTAGCATTGGTATGACTCCTTTTGAGGCCCTCTATGGTAGACATTGTAGATCACCGGTTGAGTGGTTTGAAGTGTGAGGAATAGTTTTGTTGGGTCTGAATCTGGTTATGGAGGCTATGGAGAAGGTAAGACTAATTAGAGAAAGGTTGAAAATAGTCCAAAGTCGTCAAAAGTCCTATGCCGATGTGAGAAGAAAAGAGCTTGAATTTAAAATTGGTGATTGGGTCTGTTTGAAGGTGTCACCCATCAAGAGTGTGGTTTGTTTTGGTAAGAAGGGTAAATTAAGTCCAAGATTTGTGAGTCTTTATAGGGTGTTGAGCAGGATTGGTAAGGTGGCCTATGAGTTGGAATTGCCTTGTGAAATAGATTTGGTTCATCCGGTGTTTCATGTGTCTATGTTGAGGAAGTGTGTGGGTGATCCGAATGCTATTGTCCCATTGGATGTTGTGGGTTTTGTTGAGGACAACTTGACTTATGAAGAGGTTTTAGTAGAGATCTTGGATAGGCAAGTGAAAAGGCTAAAGACGAAGGATGTTACTTCCGTTAAGGTCCTTTGGAGGAATCAACAAGTTGAAAGCACTACATGGTAGGTCAAAGAGGACATGCAAAATGATATCCCTATCTTTTCCATTCTACTCAATCATAAGGTACTAAATCTAAGTCTTCTATGTGATTTCATGTCTTATGTATCAGCCCTATATGCCATATGAATGCATTTATATTTATGTTGACAAGTTCATGGTGATTTTAACACTTATGTTGAGATTTTTTGAAAATGGTGTCTAAGTGTGTTGTTGCATTCTTGTTGGGCTGATTTCTTCATGATTACTCTTCTTATATACGTTTCTTTGACATTCGTGGATAAATGTTCCCAAGGGGGAGATATTGAAAAGACCCTTAAAAGTGCCCGAAAGTGTGCCTCGGAAGTGCTCGAAATCGTAATCTCCATACATCTCAAAATCCATGTGTGATATCAAAAATCTGACTTCATATTATTGATTAGAGGGCCAAATTGAGTGGGAAATGGTTCTAACCCCAATTTTAGAGCAAACGAATCACAATTTCAAAATTCAAAATTTTCCTTATCCAGTGTTGATCTATGCCCCTAGCGCGACGCGGCTGGGCCGTGGACCAGTGTTATTTTTGCCCAGTTTTGTTGAGTCAGTCCACGACCCTTGGGTCTTGGGCCTAAGTCTTCCTATGCGTGAAAATACCTATACCTAGCCATATTTTACCTTCATATCATACAAGACATTCCCCAATACTCTCTCAAACACTTAGAAAAATATTTCACCCCAAATTTTAAGTCCTAAAACTCAGCCGGATCTTAAGGATTTCACTCAGGCTTCAAGTCTTCATCTCCAATCTTCATCAAGGATTCTCCAAAGTTAAGATATGTGGGTTTCAACCATTGGGTCCTTCCACCCATGGTGTCCAAGCTTCCTTTTTACATAAAATGAATGTTTGTAAGTTGATTTACTTATGGGTCTTACTATGAATTTTACTATGAACTATGTTAGGGTTTTGTGAAAGTGTGACTGTTTAAGCATGGTTTGAGCTATGAATCTTGGATCCATCTTGAGATTTGATGAAGGGTTTTGATGTATGTTACATGAGGGTATTACCAAGTGTTGGTGGGTAATTTTACATTAAGTTTTCTTGCATGATTTTACTCTTGAATTGCATGGTTTTACACTAGCATAATACACCCACCAAGTGTTTGATAAAATATCCGGTTAATGTATCTTGAGTTGTTGAAGGTCTAATGCTTGGCATATGAGTTAAGTGACTTCATGATGATGAAAGGAGGTGATGTATGTGTTTATTCCATGAGAAGTGTCCATTGTGTTGTGTGTTAAGTCCATGAGAAGTATCTATTGTGTTATGAGTTGACTATAGCCAATTGAGGGGTGATGCCTCAATCACCTAGATAGGTGTGGTAAGCCATCATCCAATCGAGGGATTGGTACCTTAATCATCTCGGATGGGGGTGGTAAGCCATCAACCAATTGAGGAGTTGGTACCTCAATCATCTCGAATGGGGGTGGTAAGCCATCAACCAATTGAGGGGTTGGTACCTCAATCACCTTACATGGGGGTGGTAAGCCATCAACCAATTGAGGGGTTGGTATCTCAATCACCTTAAATGGGGGTGGTAAGCCATCAACCAATTGAGGGATTTGTACCTCAATCACTACTAAGGGGTGGTCTACCTTAGATTCCAAGTACTAAGTTGTTTGGTCTACGATGATGGTCTATTCCTACTAATGTAATATGTTCCATGTTTAAGCATGTTTACTTCAAGTATCATTCACGCATGTCATATTGTTATATGTTCACCTAATGCCTAATTATGCATATTGATTATGATGCCTATCTAATGTTGCATTTCATACTACATACTTAGTACATTCAAACGTACTAATGCATACTCTATGCCCACATGATGTTACTATGTGGGAACCGGAGCCCCACTTGATCATCCTCCTCCTCCGCGTGGCTAGTACGATATCTCTCAAGCAAGTTAGTGAGTCCTCAACTTCGAGGACATACTTCTCTTGATTTATGCTATGTATAGACTCTCTTTTCTTTATGATATGCTTTGACTATGAGGGTGAGCACGGTTGCTTGTCTTGTGTCACGACCCAACCCAGGGGTCGTGATTAGCGTCGATTGGGCACCCAAACAATACCAAGCCAAATTCCTAATTATATTAGCTAAGGAATCTACCAAAATTTCGGCAGAGTTT
>JAPFFP010000088.1:10373847-10402665 GCA_026153255.1 Solanum medicagineum
CTACGACATGCATCTTCTGGACATGTGCATTTTTGATTGGCCAACACTCCACCCCATACAACAAAGATGGTCTAACCGCCAATCTGTGAAACTTACCTTTGAGTTTAGGTGGTATCTTCTAATCACATAATACTCCAGATGCAAGCCTCCATTTAGTCCATGCTGCCCCAATACGATGTGTGACATCATCGTTGATATCGCCACTATTCTGGATGATGGACCCCAGATATTTAAAGTTTTCCCTCTTGGGGATAGGTTGAGTGGCAAGCCTCACATCAAAGTTTGTTTCATCCCTCTTCAACACTGAATTTGCACTCCAAGTATTCAGTTTTGTCCTGCTCAATTTGAATCCTTTGGACTCCAAGGCGTGCCTCTAGACCTCCAACCTATCATTAACTTTAGTCTGAGTCTCATCATCAGTACTATGTCATCTGCAAATAGCATACACCATAGTACTTCCTCCTGGATAGATTGCGTCAGCTCATCCATCACCAAGGCAAACAAGAAAGGGCTCAACACAGTTCGTTGATGGAGTCCCATCTCAAGAGGAAAATACTCTGATATAAAAAAAAAAAATCTATTACTACCATATTTTAAATCAAATTAGCTTCTTAATCTCCATGTCCCGTCAAATAGTGCTAAAAAGATGGAACTGAGGAACTATTATTTTATAAATTTATCTCACGAAGGTTAGTTAAAGTTGAAGTGCCTCCTTGTGTCGTATTGCAGGCATTGCTTGTTTTTGTTCTTTATGTTCGGAGTACTGCAATCAATCCTGCAGATCCAGGCATAATGTCTAAATTTGATTCTGGAAGAAAGAATGATACCAACTCAAAGCATGGGTTGTCTGCGAGAGATCGGCCTGGAAAATTTGATGAACTTAGTAATGATGCACATTCTTCTGTGTCATCAACTTCAAGAACTGCTGCTGCTGCTGCTAACTCCATCAAGAGAGGTCAACAAGGACCAGGGAGATTGGATAATGAAGTTGTTTCTTTAACTAGAAAGTCCTCTTGTTGTAAAATTGGAGGAGTCTTGTGCTTTTTATTTGTACATGAGGATTGCCGCAAAACGAATGGGGCTGCCGCGGAGGAAGGGACAGGGGAAGATGCTCTGTTTTGCACATTGTGCAATGCTGAGGTAGCTAATCTACTATTTTGTTTTGACAATTTTTTTCATGTGCTTTTCACCATTTATACCCAAGTTGCAAAAGTTATACTTGGAAAGTGCTCTTAGTGTCATGAGGTGTTTCATCCAAAAGAGCAGACATTTCCGTCAGCCCATGAAGTCTTGGATGCACAATTTAGCAATTCACATGAATTACAACATAAGATTGAAAAGAACCTTAATATCGCTTACCTAATATGTTGATGCAATGCTATATAGTTATTTTAATATCAATGTATCCATGGGAAATCTATATTCATGTGTGCAACTTAATATATAATTGACGATGACATTGAATAAGGCCTGGGCAATGCCTAAGACAACTAAGGAACTACTACAAAGCTGGCACATGAAAGTACTGGGAAAGGAAAAACCGAAAACTTCGAAAATGCACTGCCCTCAGTCGTATGGTGGATCATCTGGAAGGGAAGGAACACAAGAATTTTTGAAAGCAAAAAAGGAAATCCCCCCCCCCCCTTCTGTTGGTGTGACATGGCAACTCTCAAATGACACTGGCCATGATAGATTTTCTTGAGGTCATTACATAGTTGTAATGTGGCTATCTCTCTGTAAATTATAGTATGCCTTCACCAATAAAAAGAAAGAAATTTAATGAGGATTTCAAGTCAGAATTTGAACTGGGGATTGTCTTTCTTCCTAGAATTGAATTGTGGAAATAGAGAAAAGAATGGGGAAATTTGTCTTTTTTTATTGACAATATGCAAGAGGGGCTCCTCTGGTAGAAGTCTTATTCTACTTTACTGTAAACTATTATTCTCTATGCTTATTAAGGTTTGTGATTATTTTGGACAATTAAGTACATTATATTGTATATCCTATGTGTTTTGAAGTACACACACATTTTAGTGCATAATTTCATCCATACTCCAGAATTTGAACTCTTCATAGACAGATTGACAACATGATCTGCTGAACAAATTGTTCACTAATGTAAAATTGAGAGATTTGGTAGTTTATAAAAATGGATGAGGCTGTATGTTCATGTGTATGAAAACAAAATCAACATCAGATAGTCATTTTATTTTTTGGAACTTCATGATAGTCATTTTATTCTCCTGTTTCTGTCCTAGTTTTGTTGCTTAGACGTGCCACATAGTGCAGATTCCTCATCATTGGACATGTATAATCATTATCACCACCTTATATTTGTTCTTCTGCACATAGACATGGCGATATATATACTCTGACTGCTTGGTGCAGGTGCGCAAGTTCAGTAAACATTGTCGAAGTTGTGATAAATGTGTTGATGGATTTGATCATCATTGTCGGGTATACATCTGAGTCATCTATGGTACATCTTGTTCTGATTTCTGCTATGGAGATCACTTTTTCAAATTATTACCAGGAAGCTAACCACATTTATTAAACTGGCAGTGGCTAAACAACTGTGTTGGGAGCAAGAACTATATTACTTTTTTATCACTGATGGCTACCAGCTTGCTCTGGGTATGTTCGAGGGAAATTTTTGGTTAGACATAAAATGATTGTGTTTTTATCATTGAATCATTCACACACTCTTTTGCAGCTTGTTACTGAAGCTGGAGTTGGAATTGCTGTTCTGGTACGATGCTTTGTGAACAAAAAGAACATGGAGGCTGAAATAGTTGACAGACTAGGGAATGGTTTCTCGCTGGCCCCATTTGCAACTGTCGTGGTAAGTTTGACTTGAGCTATAACTTGCACTGAGCTTTCTATTCTGACTGGTTAATAAAATAGAATGCTGTTCATAATTGTGATGCATATTGACTTTTATGCAGGCTGTGTGTACTGCCGTTTCAATGCTAGCTTGTGTGCCCTTAGGAGAGCTTTTCTTTTTCCACATGATACTGATAAAAAAGGTAGTTTGTTATGGTTTTCTCTTTCTATTATGAGTTGGAACTTGATGTTTCTGAGACAATTATCAAGTTTGAGATTTTGCTTTAAAGATGCCTAGAGTTTTTATCATAACTGGTCCATCTATAAAAGAGAAAATTGGAGTTTGGAAGATTGGCAGTTGGGTGATTCATAACTAGAAGCTACCTGAAAACCTATGCTGATTCTTTTTCAAAATCACCTTCCTGTCAGGGCATTACAACGTATGAGTACGTAGTTGCTATGAGAGCCATGAGTGAGGCACCTGGGGGAGAATCTGTAGATGAAGAACAGCCTAACATTGTATACTCCCCATCCGGATCAGCTACAACTGGCTTCAGTGGTGGCAGTTCTTTGGGACTGCAATACAAAGGAGCATGGTGCACCCCTCCTAGGGTGTTTGTTGATTATCAGGTATTATTAACAACTAGAGAAGTTAAGTATTGAAGACTTCAAAGTCTCTGTTGGTAGGCAGAGAGGATGCCTTGTACTTCTTATGTTTTCCGTTTTGAAAACTTTGCTCCAGTCTTCTACAATGACATCTAGCAGTGAAGTGTCTACCTTGGGCCAGAAGAATGGCTAGTATGTCTGTAAGATGAGATACATAACTTTACGTTAAAATTGTTATTCCTTGTCACAAAATCCTTAGAAGCTAAATTTCTCCCTAAGTAGTTTTAATTAGGAATTACCCTACCTACACCTGAATATGTGATTACAAAATTTGAGGCTTATAAAAAAGAAGCTTTTAATTTAGTTATGTTGATCAAAATCACATCATGCTGCGCGCATGCTATGTTGATCCAAAATGTTTCTATTGCGTTTTCTTGTTGGTATGATACTATGAGATATAAAAAGTTTCTGATCGCTTCACTGTCTCACAACTTCCATTGCTACTGGCCCAAACTTCCATTTATTATTATTATACCGAGAGAAGTTAAGTACTCCCTCTGTCCCATTTTATGTGGCACCTTTTGACTTGGCGTTGTGTTTAAGGATTAAAAGGAAGACTTTTAAAACTTGTGCTCTACAATAATCCTTCGATATTTGTGTGGTTGGAATTCATTTCATTAAGGGTAAAAGGGGAATTCGAAAGATAAATTGTTTCTAATTATAGTAAGGTGACATTATTTTTGGAATAGACTAAAAAGGAAATGGTGCCACATAATATTATGGTTTGGTTTCTAAAACTCCAAAGTTTCAAGAATCTCACTAATGGGCATCTTGTTGAAATTTGCTTTCAGTTACGGCAGTAATATTTTTTTAGCATCATAAGTTGATTTTTAGTTTAAAATTTTTATTGGATAAATTAGTTTATTGAGATATTTTAGTTCTTTTGAATTTAGTTATGCAGTTTTTCTGTGTATTATGTTTTTAAGTTGGGTATTGAAGCCGCCCTCCAATAGTCTTATATTTAATAAAAAATATTGTGAGAATTTCAATGTCTGTTGATATTTTTGTTGCTCCACCATCTTTTAAAAAACTAACAATGGTGTTAGAGCTTCAATTGATCTTAATGGACTTGTTAGTTCATTGAAGTACTTCCAACCGCTTTTAACCATACCTATTTCCAATCCATTTTTAACATGTGCTCGTTGTTAACACGTGGGGAAAATCAACCAATACCTATTTTAACCAACTTTTAACTCATATTTTTGCAATTCAAATTTATGTGACCCTATTTGACTTGACACATAGTTTAATAAAGAAAGGAATACTTTCAAAATTTGTAGTTAAAACAAAAATCTTAGGTATTTGTGTAGGTATAAATCATTTCATTAGGGTAAAAAGGGTAATTTTAAAGTTAAAGTTACCAGTTTAAAAAAAGGGTAATTTTAAAGTTAAATTCTTTCTAATTATAGAAAGGTGCCATTTGTTTTGGGACAAATTAAAAAGGAAAGTGTACCACATAAATTAGGACAGATGGAGTACTGCTGTTAGACCTATTGTTGATGGCAAGCAACAATTTCTCTTTGAATACCCACAAATTTTCACCAATGATGATAACTATCAAATTTGGGCGGTGTGAATAAAATCATAGTTTGAAACTTATGATTTATGGAATGTTGTAATGAAGGAATGATCCTTACAACACTCCATGCAAATCCTATTATTGTCCATATTTAAGCATTTTCAAAAAAGTTTTCAGACAAGATAAGGTTATTGAGGGTGTCTGCTATACACATAACCAAAAGAAGAAAATAGAAGAAGAAAAGAAAGATCACTAGTAAAAAGAAGGTGCAAGTTCAATAACTGTAACAAAAAAATTCAGGACCAACTGCTAAAGTAGTTTTAGGAATTGCAATTTTTTTAAAATTGCAATAATTAAAGAAAATAAGGAGTGTGGAGTTTGCTTCTAGTTACTGTGGTTATAACTTTTTTTAGCATGATAAGTTGCTTAGTATTAGAATAAATCTACTTTTTTGAAGTTTTAAGTTTCTATTGGATGGTTTAGTTTGTTGAGATATTCTAGTTCTTTTGAATACTTGTTATGCAGACTTTCCACATAATATATTTTAGGTTTATCATAGGATTAGTTGTGCTACTATGACTTTGTTATTATTGCTCTTTGGTTGTTTTGCTACTTTATTGTTTTTTCTTGTAGAATTGGAATTGCTTTTTGTTTTAGCAGTTATCTATATCTATTGTTTTCTTCTTTTACTTGGGGCGGATGCATTTAAGCCGAGGGTCTTTCCGTAACAACCTCTCTATCTCCATGAAGTAGTGGTAAGGTCTGGGTAAACTTTACCCTTAGACCCTACTTTGTGGGATTTCACTAGGTATGTTGTTATCTCCTATGCTTAATGAGAATTTTGAGAGAGAATTTCGATTACTTTTAATATTTTTGTTGTTTCACCATATTTTAAAAAACCTACACTACTGATGACTGTTACCATTGTCCAAAAAACCCTACACATCTGATGATGATTCCAGTATTCACATTAGTTTGCTGGGTGGGTTGTATTGGTTCACCAAACATAGATATCCAATCATATGGCTTCCGAAGCCTCTCTACTAAACTTGAGACACACGTGCAGTAGTTGGTGCTTGATTGCTATTTTACTATCCATTTTAGATGGGTGAAAGATTTTGTTGATCTGAGAATTCCATACTGTTGCTTTTAGACTTTCTATGTGCCATACATTTAACAAATATGTATTACCTATTAGTTATTACGCTTCATGTCTACATTTTTTCACGTCGCCTTATCCAGGAAGAAAAAAAACATGTATTGTTGGTTATTCAAAGTATACTGGTGATGCATATGATAGATAGCTAAGTTTTATGGTTAAGCTTAAACAGTTATACCTGATGTATTGCAGTTTGGTCTCCCACATCATGCAAATATAGATACTTACATTGTAAAGGATGTTCATGAATGATTTAGTCACAAGACATTAGTCTTGCGCATTCTCCGTATGATGCTCTTAGTTCTCACATCATCTAATATGTTGAGTGCTGTAATGCTCTTCAATCTTGAGCAAAGGTGGTACTTGGAAGCCCCAATGCTCCTCAAGTTTGATATCCTCATGAAAAGAAACCAAAATTATTCTGGGTAATAGAAACATATAAATAAAAAGATTGGAAAACTAAGGAAAAGTCAACAATCATAAGCAATAAGGAGTGTTGATGCAAGAGGTAGTAAAGCAAAAGAGTCGAACCTTAGAGTGTGCTGGTTGACCAAGAAAACTAAGAAAAATGTATCGATTCCAGTTTGATCAACGTGCAGAGAGAGAGAGAGAGAGAGGGGGGGGGGGGGGGGGGGGAGGGGGGGGCGGGGGGGCGGGGCGGCGGGGGGAAGGAAGGGAGCGCATGCTGCAGCTGAACAGCAATGAAGAACTGTGCGAGTCACGTGTTTCTCAGAGCTGCCAATCATTATCAAATGGCTATGCTATGACTCAGATTCTGTTGCTAGTTTGAAGTTGAAGTTTCCTTATTAGAGTTGGATAAGTACCTGATTGGACAAATTACTTGCAATCACCCCATGTTTGTGTTGTTCTAATCTCTAAAATTTTCCTCTGTTTCTGCAGCTGCCAGTTATTCAAATATTTAACTGTAATCTCCAATTAAACTCTGATATTCTGACTTGTCACCCTGTATTTCAATTGATGACCAGGAAGAAGTTGCACCTCAGTTAGAGCCTGGAATGATCCCATCAACCGTTGATCCAGATGCAGCTGGGTTTGTTGAAAAGGGAAACAAGGGACCTAAGCGGCCTGTTAAGATCAGTGCATGGAAACTTGCCAAATTGGATTCCAGTGAAGCAATGAGAGCTGCAGCAAAAGCTAGAGCGTCCTCGTCTGTTCTACGTCCTGTTGATAACCGTCGTTTTGATCCTGAATTAAGTTCCAGCGAGAATATGAGTGTCAGAAGCAGTATCAGTGCTGATACCGGCGGAAACAGAGATATGAGAAATGAATTAAGGAATTCACTTGCTCCTAGTCAAGGTAGCCGAGATGAGTATGAAACTGGAACTCACAGTGTCAGTAGCTTTAGCAGTCCCAGCCATGTGCATGAGTCAGTCACACTAAGCCCTCTCCCACAAGCTCACAGTTTAGGCCATCTCAATGCCAGCATTGTCCCAGAGAGGGCCCGAACATCTCGGGCTGCACCCCCTAATAATAACCATCACCTCTTACATTCTTCAAATTTTGATGAGAAAAACATGCAGAGGAATAGTACCACCGATCCATTATTGCTTTCAGCTGCTGCCCCTGCAGCTTCCCTCCTCAGAGACGTTAAGCGAACATCTGTTGTTTGGGACCAAGAAGCTGGAAGATATGTGTCTGTTCCAGTATCAGCTTCAGATGCTCGTACAAGGCTGCCTATGCAAGGAGGATCATCAAATACAAATGCTGCATCTGCTAGCAATGATAAAACATCAGCCCCTGTCCCTCAAGAACCTTCACAGCCTCTTGCAAAGCCTCCAGTCGAGCAGTCAGAAAAGCTAACGTATACTGGAGAGTCCATATTCTTTGGCGGTCCACTTTTGCGCGGTCCAATTAAGGATGGACTGAGAAATGAAAGAGGCTCTGGTTTCAGAGAGAGCCAAGAAAGGCTGCCGTTTAATTTGCCTCGCGAATCCAGGTTCAGAAGGGATGCTGCCTCCCATCAACTTCCCGTGTTTGTTCCTGGTGACTTTGAGTCAAATAAGTAAAAGCTTACAGGACTAGCAATGAATGTTCATTTATCATTTGCCCCTGCAGAGCAACGGTTCAACAGAAGAAACCCCTCGAGCTATAGCTGGTTTTGGTGTTCCAGGAACCTTGCAGTCTGTTGCATACACTCCGAGGTTCCAGTGGTTTCTTTGGATGGATTGCCTAACTTAACACGGCAAAAATTGAATGTAGTGTAGAGGAAGATACATTCCTTGAGTCCCTCTTTGAACCTTTTGTTAGTACAATTGAAGCTTGCACCGTAGGGTGGATTTGTCGAGCAATTTTGCAATGAAAATCACCTGCATGCCTGAGTGCAGTTTGTTTCTTATTTTTCAGGAAAAAATGTGCGGTATTTAATATTTAATATAGTCAATGAAGGATAGTATGAATAGATGCTATTGTGATTTATCGAAAAAATCGTAACCTATTCACTGTGAAAAGGTGCTATTCTAATTGCATCCTTTCTGCTAGTGCCTTCTTGAGAGGATGCTTCATTTTCTATACACCTCTTAATATGCAATAGTCCTTGCATGAATGGTGAATGTCAAGCCACCAATGATTTGTCAAGCCAACGATTCGTACCTTTTGAGAAGATTTCATCGGAGTTGTCAAGCCACCAACGATCCGCCGTTGTCCAAGATTTGATCCGTTTCTCTAGGAATACCGATACTGATTCACAAACTAAATGCCCTTTGGATACTTTGATGGATCGAGGATACAAAATCCTTCATCGTAATTTTCAGTTTAATCTTACGATTCAGAAGTCGGATAAATTCCAAGTAGTACACCGACTTTCTTTCGTTTGCAGTTGTAGTCTCTTTCAACTTCCTTTCTTTTCTCTTTTCACTCCCACTAGGAAACCAACTTCCTTTGTTTTCGGATTCTCTCTCCCACTAGGAAAACACATTCCCACTTGGAGTCAACCACCTTCCCACTATTACGGGAAGTGGTTGGGCGGTTACAACCACCACTTAAAAGGATAACTATTGTTCATCTTTATCCTAAGGTTGAACAGTTAACTGCATCACCGTAAATTAACCGCATACTCGGGTCGAGTTAAGATTTGGATCGGATCGGTCCATATGTGCGATCCATGATCCCCAAAATTTTACATCTCTCACTTCGCACATGGTGGACAAGACCTGAGTTAATATCACATCAACCTAATATATAATTCATGCGGCAAAATGGTTTGTGCGACCTGTGAGCATAAAGGCTTGCCTTCAAGGTCTTATATGCCTTTTATAGGAATTCAATCACGTATGGAAAGAATCCACTATCAATCATGAGGATATCTATACTCACAATACCCCAAACTTTAACTACTCCAGTAGTTAATCATCTTATCCCTCATCCTCTTCAAGAGGCTAACTCAAGTCCATATTTATATCAGTTTTCATAATCTTCCCTTTCTACCCGAATCTATCTACTTCAAATCAATTGCTTTCCTAGACATGCATCGTATTGCCGAATCATGCGTGGCTATTAGTAACATGCTAAAGTAGCAACATCGATCGAAATTTCAAGAAACAGTAAAAGGTCAAAGGGTATTCAATTGAAAAGTTTAACTTTGACTTTTCAGGATCTCACATAATGAAGAAGCAGGGATCATTCTTTCATTAACTCTTTTGTCGCATAACACGCGTGGTATGAAACACGTGCTACAATGTTCTCACCTTACACAGGCGCATGTGTCTTATTTCAACATCGTACAGACCTTTATCTAGATATTCTCAATGTCTAACTCGAGTTTCTCTGTACAATTATCCTCAAACACATTTCTCATAGATAATCTTCTCTGGTTTCCAAAAACAAGTCTAAAATGTGACAGTGATACATTATCTCTTAACATTCCCCGAGGTAAGGGGCGATTGCTCGTGTGAGAGAGCTAATCTCGTGACTTGTTCGACACATTCAATATCAACGCATGCCTTTAAGATAAAATAATCTTATATACATGAGAAGGTTATAACAACAAAGTTATATTACAAGACAAATCACATCCTACATAAGCCTAGAGACTTAACATGTTTCTCAAACAAGTCTCTTGATATCGCCTTTGTAAAGGGATCAACTATCATTTCACGAGTAGGAATGTATTGTAAATTCACTTTTCCACTTGCTATTATATCTCTTACAAAATTATACTTGATATTAATGTGCTTGATTTTGCGGTGATACTTAGGATCTTTCGTATATGCAATAGCCGTCTGACTATCACAATGTAAAGTCATGGGGCCCTTAGGATTCTTTGCAATATTCAAATGCTCGAAGAATCACTTCAACCAAACAGCTTCTTGTATTGCAGATGCACAAGCTACAAACTCAGATTCCATGGTTGAAAGAGTTGTGCAAGTTTGTTTCTTGCTTTTCCACGAAATGGTTCCACCATTGAGCAAGAAAACATAACCAGAAGTGGATTTTCTATCACTTCGATCACCAACCCAATCAGCATCTGTGTGCCTCTCAAGAGCAAATCAGATCCACTACAACACAGTGAATAATCTACGGTTCCCTTTAGATATCAGAATATTCTCTTCACTACCTTCCAATGATCTCTTCCGGGATTAGATTGATACCTACTTACTAGACTTATGGCATAACAAATATCTAGTCTAGTACACATCATAGCGTACATAAGACTCCCAATAGCACTAGAATAAGGAACTCGAGACATTGTTCCTTCTCTATATCACTTCTGGGGCACATATCAAGGCTTAAAGTTTCACGTCTAGATATTGGAGTATCCATGGGTTTGCAACTACTCATTTTAAATCGTTCCAATATCTTCTTTATATAGTTTTCTTGAGAAAACTCAAAAACTTCTTGGAACGATCTCTATGGATGTTAACACCCAATATGTAGACAGCTTCACCAATATCTTTCATATCAAATAACTTTGAAAACCATGACTTGATAGTTTTCAGATACGCCAAATTATTTCCTGCTAATAGTATATCATCAACGTAAAAAGAAAGAATACAAACTTTCCATTGAATTTCTTCACATGTATGCAATGGTCTTCGTCGATCACGGTGAATTCTAATGAAATCGCCTCTTTATGAAATCTCAAGTACCATTGTCTTGAAGATTGCTTCAGGCCATAAATAGATCTCTTTAATCCACAAACTTTTTTTTCTTAGCCTTTAACAACGAAACCTACATATTGTTCCATGTAGATCTCCTCGTTTAATGCTCCATTGAGAAAAGCAGTCTTCACATTCATTTGATGTAATTCTAAATCTAAACGTGCAACTATAGCCAAAAAAGCAGTCGAACAGAGGTAAACTTCACAACTGGTGAAAAGGTTTCCTCGT
Organism: Solanum medicagineum; assembly: GCA_026153255.1. Lineage (NCBI taxonomy): Eukaryota > Viridiplantae > Streptophyta > Magnoliopsida > Solanales > Solanaceae > Solanum > Solanum medicagineum. The sequence goes on from JAPFFP010000088.1 coordinate 10,385,360, forward strand.
AATCTATCCCAGCTTCGTGGGTAAAACCTTTTGCCACCAATCGAGTCTTGTATCTCCCTATTGACTCATCCGATTTACACTTAATTTTGAGAATCCACTAATTCCCAATAGCTTTACGCCCTTGTGGAAGGTCAACAAGATCTCAGACTTTGTTGATTTTCATGGACTCAAATTTTTCTTCCATCATTTTCAACCATTTATCCTTTTCAGGACTCGACAAAGCCTTACTCAAAAAGTTAGGTTCATCCAACTCCCTGGGAGATACCAGGAAAACATAATCCTCAATCTGGTAAGATCGTTTAAGTACTCCTTTTCTTGTACTTTTATGTAGTTGAAATTCAGATTCCTCTATAGGAATTTGGGATTCTAAACTCCCACTTGGACCAGAAACCATCTCTTGATCATTTGTTTCATAGATCACATCTGATTTCATTCTCTGGTCTTCTGAATTCAACATTTTGTACAGAGGCTTACCTTCAATTACCTCATTCCTTTTCAGGAACATATTTTCTAAAAAACTGACATCTCGTGATTCAATTTCAGTCACACTTTCATCTTCCAACTCATCAATGAACACGTACCCTTTGGAACATTTTGAGTATCTAATGAAGATGCATTTCTTCCTTTTGGACTTAATTTACCAAACTCACCCAAACGATCTTTAATGTAAGCAGCACAACCCTAAGGTCGTAGATCATCTAGGTTTGTCTTATGACTAGTCAAAAGTTCAAAAGGAGTGGAAGTTACTGATTTAGAAGACACTTTATTCAAAATACAGGCCGCAATCAATAATGCATATCCCTAAAAGGAGATAGGCAAATTTGCCTGTGCCATCATTGACCTTACCATATCCAACAATGTTCTATTAGGCAAATTTGCCTGTGCCATCATTGACCTTACCATATCCATCAATGTTCTATTCCTTCTCTAAGCCACACCATTCTGTTGAGGTGTGTAAGGAGTGTCTAACTATGCCTTTTTCATTACATAACTCTTCAAATTGATTTGACAGATATTCACGTCCTCGGTTGGTTCTCAAAACCTTTATCCTTTTGTCCAATTGATTTTCAACTTCATTCATATATCTCTTAAAGCACTCCAATGCTTCAGATTTATGAGAAATCAAATAGACATAACCAAAGCACATGAAATCATCAATAAATATAATGAAATATATGGAACTTGAACTTGCCTTCACATTCATCAGACCACAAATATCAGAATGAATTAATTGAAGTGGGAACTCATCTCTCTTAGCTTTTCTAAATGGTTTTTGCTTAATCTTACCAGCAAGACAATTTTCACAAGTCGGTAATTCAATTTTAGATAGAGGACCCAAATGTCCTTCTTTTGCTAACCTATTCATTTGTTCTTGCCCTATGTGACCTAAACATCAATATCATTATTACTAGAAGAACATGCCATTACACAATGGTCAACATAATAGTTATAAGTAGTAAGATTACAATCCGAAACAATAAAACGATCATAACGTAGTCCAAAACCATACAAGACATCATCTAGTGTTATTCTAATACCATTGCGACTAAGAAAACAAATCAAAACCAACATCTAAAAGCACAGAGACAAATACTAAGTTTCGTCAGATCTCTGGAGCATATAGAACATCATGCAACATTAGGGGTCGGCCACCACACAAGTCTATCTTGCCAGTGCCTATTTCTTTGACTTCCAGTCTTGCATTGGTCCCCATATAAATCCATCTAGATCCAGGAGCAACTCGATGAAACTCCACAAACGCTTCTTGATCTCGACTCACGTGGTCGGTGGATCCTGAGTCTACAATCCACATGGGATAAGATTCAGTTAGTAAAGAAGTGCTTGCAATACATACAACACTTAAAGAAACATTTATAAATGTTACCTTTTTCGGCTCGTTACACTCACGAGTGAAATGCCCCAGAACTTGGCAATTGTAGCACTTCAACTTGCTCTTGTCTCTTTTCTTGAAAAACCTTTTTCCTTTCTCGGAATTTGATTTGTGCTTTTTCTCACAGGGGCCTTCCTTGGTCACCTTACTCTTTCCTTTCTTCTTCCAATCTTTCTTGCGCTTGAAGCCTGAAGATTTCGTACCACTCGATTCAACCACAAAGACATTAGCAGTAGTTTTAGCAGCACCAAGCTGTTCGTCTTCAAGTTTAACAGGACGCGCAACATCAGAAAAGGTTTTTGTGCTCTCATTCTGGGCCAGGTTAACCTTCAAATGTTCCCAACTATTGGGAAGGGGTCAGATAACTGCTTGAACCTGTTGCTCATCAGACATAACGTGACCAGCATTCTTAAGTTGTGCTATCATGTTTGACATCACCCTAAGGTGTTGTTTGATACTTTGATCATGACGCTTTTTTACAGTGTCAAACTTGATAGTTAGCTGTCTCAGGCGAGTCACAGAAGTACCCCCATACGTTCCTCGCAAATGCGTCCAAATTGCGTGAGCATTAGGAAATTCCTCACATTCAGGAATCATTTCATCAATCAGAGAACTTACAATTATTCCACGTGCAATGGAATCTGTCCTTTTGTAGGCTATAAGTTTTAAGTTCTCTTCTGTGTTGAGCAGTGTTACCCTCTTCTGGCTGACAAAGAATATGGTTTATGCCTTCGAGCGCATTTTGCTCGTCTAAGACATACCATATTTTATGACTCCAAATGTCATAATTGTCATCACTCAGTTTTTCGCCTTTATTTAAGTCAGCAATAATACTTTTAGAAATTATATTTGTAAGTTAGAGATGATTAAGCAAGATCAATAAGGCATGTATAAATATACATTCAAGCAAATTAATTCTAATAATAGTTTCACCTATGTTATAAAATGAAAGAGTATTCAAAATATCCAATCATCATTCACACTTCAAACGTTTAACTAAAATCAAAATATAATTTATATTTAATAAAGACTTTATGTAACAAAAAACTAAGTCTTTAAATAATAAAAGGATATCATAATAATAAATTAAAATAATCCAAAGCATTTAGAAAAAAAATAAATTATTATCAATATCCAAAATATATCCAAAACAAGTCACAAAATCAACATGATCAACAATTTAGGGAACATAACCATCAGGATAAATTCCAGTGACCTTGACCCATTTAACACCTCGAGCCCAACACAATTTTCCAAAGGGGTCTGTCAAGTTGGGTTCTCACATTCGTCAATCAATGCAAGCTACCATATGGGTGGAAGGGCATCATACAATAGCATAAGAGCTTCCTCTTTATTAAGAACGGTGAATTTTTCAATTTCATCAATATTCTCATTAAAGACTTTGAGGAAATCCAAAAGGGAGCCTGACTCATCCATCTTACTTTTTTTGAATGCTGTGAGCAATTTATTTCCTTCTCTTCTATTCGCCCTCAAGATTCTGTTTTTGATTTTGTTCTTCAACAAAATCGGATCTTGTGATCTCCGGCTCAGAATCATAATCCACAAGTGGTCTCCTCTTCTTTCGTTGAATCCTCTTTGCTCCATCAACAAGGTTACTCCCACTTGAAATAATAGGAGCATATTCCTGTCTGAAATAGGAACCAGAAATTAAGATTATGGTGTGAATCATTCAAATAGTGACAACAAAATGTCACAAATTTCCAGCGGAGAATCAATAGACCACACATAGTGCTCATAGATAGAACATTACTCCAAAATTCAAGAAAAATCAACCACAAACAACCCAAAAACATAAGAAAAACATCTAAATTTTATTTTAAAAAATGTCAAAACAAGCCATTTTTCAAAATATCATATCTTGCTCGTTTTCCAACCGTTTTTCAATTGCAATACATATACGAAAACTTCAAAACGAGTAGATCATGAAAAATACATTATGGGCTGTAAAACAAAACTGAAATTTTTAAAAAATTCACAAAACACAATCAGATTCAGTTTTTAAAAACGCAGTGAAAAAAACTGTCATCTTCAGAAGGCCATAACTCACTCGTTTTAAGTCAGAATCGTTATTACAATACTAATTCAAAATCGTCAGAACGAGGAAAATGGGTTTAGTATGAAAATCAGGCCCAAAATAATGAATAACATGCATCAAAAAGGGCTAAACCCAAATCTGTCTATTCGAAAAAAAATACTAAAACGCACCAAACTTCAATAATCCATCTATATAACCTTAAACAGGGTATATGATCAAGGAATCAATCATCAAATAACCATGCTCTGATACCATTTGTAAGAAAAAACACATACACGGGTAAAACAACGGGTCGTACCTTTTGAGAAGATTCCACCAGAGTTGTCAAGCCACCAACAATTCGTCGTTCCCCAAGATATGATCCATTTCTCTAAGAATACGGACGTTGATTCACAAACCAAATGCCTTTTGTATACTTTGATGAATCAAGGATACAGAATCATTCATCGTACTTTTCAGTTTAATCTTACGTTATAGAAGACAGATAAATTTCAAGTAGTATACTGACTTTCTTTCTTTTGCATTTGTAGTCTCTTTCAACTTCCTTTCTTTTCTCTTTTTACTCCCACTAACTAACTTCCTCTTGTTTTTGGATTCTCTCTCCCACTAGGAAAACACATTCCTACTTGGAGTCAACCACCTTCCCACTATTAAGGGAAGTGGTTGGCGGTTACAACCGCCACTTAAAAGATAACTACTGTTCATCCTTATCTTTTAGGATAAGGTTGAACAGTTAACTGCATCACCGTAAATTAACCGCAAACTCGAGTTGGATCAAGATTTAGATCGGGTCGGTCCACACGTGCAAGTCATGATCCCCAAAATCTTACAATTTAGGTTATTTAGCATAAATTATGGTTCTAACTACAAAAAATTGATTTTTACTTTTATAAATAACACTTAGCAAGAATTTACTTGATTCACTATTCGTATCAATTCTTGCAGAAACGATCTATAAAATTATAATATCTTTGGTTAGCGAAGCTTCCAATTTGCACGTCTTTTAGGCTGGTTAATTTTGGCATCATTTTCAGAGACTGACAATAAATTGTATTCAAAATAGAATTGTGTATTGATTTAGGCCTTTCCTTTTTAATTTTTTTTACTTCATTATTCACACTTGATCTATCACACTATTTTTTATTGACGGTAGGTTATTGTTGAATATTTGCTTTAGAATTATTTAAGTTTTTAACTATATTAATTTTATTAAGATAGGCATAGTCAACTAGTTAATTCTTTTAATTAGGAGTTAAGTTCTCTTTGAATTTTGAATAAATAGTATTTTATGGAGTTTAAGAGTTAGGTATTTTCAACTGATCTTTTTGCTTATTTTTTAGGTTTAGAAGTTAGTAATTTTATTCTATATTGTACTCTTAGATTGCAGTAAAAATAAATCAATCATTCAACTTCAGTTTATAAGTTTTCTTTCTTATTTTTTATTCCTTTAATATTTTAATTCGTTTCTTGCAAATTCTTCTTTTTAAAATCAATAATTGGTATCAAAGATATTTTTGTTGAGTGACTTGTGAGTGAAGAGATGGATTCTAAAAATAGTTTTCACGAATGGCTCAGTCGATTTTTGATGGTGAAAATTATCGATTATGGACCATAAGAATGGAAAGGTACTTGGTAGTTCTTGATCTTTGGAAAGTTATGGAAGAGGATTATGAAATTAATCCACTGCTAAATAATTTCACCATAGCTCAAATCAAGAGTCACCAGGAAAAAAAAATCACAAAATCTAAGGCTAAAATGATTTTGTTTACTGCTGTTTCAACAACTATTTTTTACAAGAATTATATCTCTCACATCACCAAAAGAAATTTAGAATTATCTGAATAAAGAATATGCCAGAGATGAAAGAATTCTAGGAATGCAAGTATTGAATTTAATGAGGGAGTTCCAGTTGTAAAGAATATAAAACTCTAAGATAGTCAAAGCATACCCAGACAGATTGTTTGACATAGTTAACAAGGTAAGATTACTAGGGAATGAATTTAAAGATTCAAGAATTATTGAAAAAAATTCTTGTTACACTGTCTGAAAGATATGAAGCATGGATTATTGTTAACATCCCGAAGGCGCAACGTCATGGCAATTCAATAAAAAAATAATAAAATAAAAAAATGTAAAACGAAAAAAATTTGATTTGGGAGTCGCCACCTAATTTTAAGGATAATTAGGAAACCAATTAATTATTTAAAAAATAGTCTGCGAACCAAAACATTTCAAGTAAGGGTTCAAGTTATTCCGAACGGAAGGTATTAGCACTCTTCAGAGTCCACAACTGTGGGTCCCAGTTAAACTCATTTTTTCAAATTGGGGAGGATATATACAATATAACATAAGCATAATAATCACAAAATATACACAAACAATGAAATAGAAAATGATATGAGGAACGTCCTAATATTTGTCTAACGTCAATAATAAACACAATAATGAATAAATAAAGAACAAATTAAAATTGTTCCGTCTTTTTTAATGGGGAGGCCTCGAAATCTGACAAATAGATCCTTCATCGACCAAGTTTAGCAAATAATGAACTTACTAAAGCTTTCGAATTTTAAAATATAACAAATATCAATTTAAACTAAAACATTTCGTCTTTTTGAATGGGCAGACCTTGAAATCTGACGGATAGATTCGTCATTGGTCAGGTTTAACAATCAATATGTACATGAACTTAAACAACAATCTCTTAATTTTAAAATGTAATAACATTAGTCTAAACTAAATTTCTCCGTCTTTTTTAAATGGGGAGGTCTCGAAATCCGACGGATAGATTTTTCATGGGCCAAATTTAACAGGTAATGTATATATATGAACTTAAACTAAAATTTGTGAATCTTAACATGTGATAAATATTAATCTAAAGTGAATTTTTTCGTCTTTTTGAATGGGGAGGCCTCAAAATCCGACGGATAGATTTTTCATCGGCCACGTTTAACAAACAATATGCGTTAATTCAAACTAAAGTTTTCGAATTTAAAATATAACAAATATCAATCTAAACTTAACTTTTTTGTCCTTTTGAATGGAGGGGCCTTGAAATTCGACAGATAGATCTTTCATCAGCCAACTTTAACATATAATATGGAAGAAACCTAAACTAAAGTTTTCTTGAATTTTGACATGTAATAAATGTGAAATTAAACTAACCTTTTCGTCTTTTTTAAATGGGGAGGCCTCGAAATCCGAAGGATAGTTTTTTCATCGGTCAGGTTAACAAGTAACGTGGACATGAATTCTAACACATAATGAATATGAATTTAAATTAAAATTTTCCAATTTTAACATATAACAAATATCAACTTAATCTAAAGACTTTTCGTCTTTTTTGAATGGGGAGACCTCAAAATACGATGGATAGATTCGTCATCGGCTAGGTTTAACAAACGACATTTTCAAAACACAAAGGTCACAAGCAATTAACTAAAAAAGAGAAAAAAATAAAACAAATAAATTGCAATAACCTACCAAGCTCACCGAAGATCTTTTAGACATGAAATTAATTGAAAATGACAAAGTATAGTCAAATGTGAACATACATGCAACATGGCAGAGATATAAAGCAAACGAAAATTCTAAAATAATACCAATATAACAATATAGCTTGGAAAGAAAACATAACAATGAAATAACATCTAATTATCAAATAAGAAAATCAACAAAACAAAAAGTGAAAATGAAAAGTAAAATGGAAACAGTTAATCATGACCAAAGCAATATAAACTAAGTAAAATTTCAAGCAAAGTATCTACATAACAGAAGCATTCTCAGCAAATATATAAAGTTCACCACAAACAGGGGACAAAATAAACAGAAAATTGTAAAATAGTTCAAGATTTCTACCGAAAATGGAGGAAAATCTTCATTGTTCGGCCCATTTTTCTGATATCTTTTCTCTTCTCTCCTTCTAATCTTTTCAGTTGTTGGGATCATTTGAAGCTGCTGGTTCGGTGGTTTTGAGTGATGTTTGGTGATAGTTTGACGGCGTTAATGGTGATTTTCGAGGGTGGTGGGTGGTGATGATGTTTTGGACGCTATTTTGGGGTGGTGTTTTGAAGTGTTTTCAGGTGGGTGGTGTTTGGCTGTGATTTTACGTTGAAAATGGGGTTAATTTGTGCTGTGTTTTGGGATTGTTTTTGGTGAGTCTTGGACTGATTTTGGTCACTACTTGTGGCTGGGTTTTGGAGGCATTTTGGGTGCATTTTGGAGGTTGTTGCAGCGGTTTTGCAGTGGTTTTTGGAGGAGATTTTAGGTTTGTTTTTGTTGAAAAGGGACTGATTTGGGGGCTGATTTCTTGGTGGTGCAGGGTTGCTGAAACAGGGCTGTTTATAGTGGGTTTGGGGCTTGAAATGGTGGAGAAATGGAGAGGAAAGGAGAGATAAGAGTGTGGCGGCTGTGGTTGGATCTCCGGCTAGGTTCTGCGGGATTTCGGTGACGGCCGCTGGAGTAAAAAGGAAGAGGAAATAGATATTTTTTAGGGTTTCTAATATTAATAAAATGCTCCTCCATTCAATTATGGTGATAAAGATTATATACACCTCGAACTCTAAGCCTAATGGGGCTAAAAAGTATGGGCCTAAATCGTGGGCCAGTTAAACATACGCATATGATTATATTTGGATAAGAACAAAATGAATTACTATACTACGTTAAAAATGTTAAAATGAATAAAACGAATATAATCAATAATATATAAATAAATAAATAAATAAAATAAACAAAAACATGTAATTTAACACAAAATAATGATTTAACAAGAACTAATAATAATAAGATAAAAGTATGAACTTTTAAAAAATTAGGCCAAAATTAGGTGTCAACAATAATTACCTTAGAAAATAGATAAGATCTATCCAAGATCACCTTGGCAAAATTGTTAAAGTCTTTTCAAGCAGAGGAGTAAAGAAGACTTATAAGACAATATGGTATGGTTGAAGTAGCCTTAGTAGCCAATTGTAGAACTCAAAATAGGAAAAATTCTCACCTTGTGAACACTATGAAAAATGGGTCATCCATAATACAGATGTTGGAAAAGGCCAAATACGAAATGTAGCAAGTGCAATCAGCTTGGCCATGAAGCAGTGATTTGCAAAAATAAATTTATGAACCATGAAGTAGATGCACATGTGGTCAATGAAGAAGAAGAAGAAGATCATCTTTTTGTTACAACATGCATCTCAAGTAAAGTCTCAACAATTTTTTGTTGCAACTGACTGTACTCCCGATAGTATGGGATGCTGACAAATTTTGTCAGATATTATTTGTGCTTGTTTGTGTATTATCATGGTAGCTTTGGTAGGTGTAACTTCTTCCTTCTTTGAAGCATAGGTGGTCCTCCCTTCCTAGTTTGTGATGTGTTAGATCATGGGTTGATTGGTTAGTTATATTGCTATATTTGGTGTTTTCCATTGAACGTCCCTTTCTTAATAGACTTTGTAGCCTATCTTTCATGCTATTAGATGGTAGACCTGATTCTCCCAAGTACGCTTCCTTTTTCCTCCTCGTTCGTCTCGTGTATTTTGTTTATTGCTTATTCTATTTATTATCTTGTTACTTGTGCTATTCTTATCTTATTTCATGTTATATATACTTGTTTTATTTGTGTTGCTCATCAGTCGGCCTATGTCTATTGAGTACTATTTGTTTGGTACTCATACTATACTTCTGCCCCTGCAGTTTGTAGTGCGAGTTCTCATTGTTGACTTTCTTTTGTGCTTAGCAGGCTAAGGATCTTGGAGATTGGGTGAACTCTGATATTCGATAGTGGGATTCGAACCCCGGTATGGCAACTCATCCTGAACCTTAAAAAGGCATGGAGAACCACTGCACCCACGAAACTTCTTGTTCTGTGGGTAGTTAACCTTATACTTACACATTTTTTCATATTTTCTATATGGATACACAAAGATTTTATCGGGGTCAGTGGGTGCTCGAGCATCCGAAACCCAACACGTGGGTCCGCTTCTGCTCTTGTTTTGTTTATTAGATGCTCGATTATTAACTGATGTAATGTCTTAGGATGGGTGCATGTATGTTATTTCTCCAATTTTATATTTCTCCATCTTATTATGACAACTTTTACTCCTTCTAGTCGTCTTTCGTGGGATAGTTCGTTGCCCAAGGTTCCGAACTATGGGTTACAATTACCTACCAATTAATTGGGGCAGTTGTCATCACGGCCTGAGAGATCGGATCTTGACGTCCCTCTTCTTCCTCCTACTTTATTCTTTTATTGTTTTACATAGTGTCATAACAATTTTATATTACTTCTTTGTTACTTAGAAATACTAGTCTTTTAGTATGCATTTTACGCGTGATCAAAGCATGTACCTCGTTTGATAACAAACATTACAAAGAAAATTAAATTTAATTATGAACTTATAAAAATAAATAATTTGTAAATTTAGATAAATTATTTATTTATAAAAGTCATATAGAAAGATTTTATCACTAATTAGCACCCATGGTAAATTAGAATTTTTCTTAACTGGATATTTTTTTGTTCAAATAAGGAAAAAGTAGAAGTATATCAAATAAGAAAGATTTAGGAGTCTTTCTATGACTAGAAGTGCTTATTTTATCACTTCTTTCAATATATTTTAAAACTCAATATTATAAATATAATTAAATAATAAATTGTGAAAAAATGATTTTATTTAAGGAAAAAATTTTTAATGAAAGCAAAAAATTCAAACAACATTTCTAAAAATCTTCACACTTTTAATATAACTAGTTTTAGTGTACGTGCTTTGCACGTATGTCTAAAAATTATATATAAATAGTACTTTCTATTAAAATAAGTATAATATTCATATAAGCAAAATTAAATAAACGTTATTAGTTTGATGCAATGGTTTAATTTTATAAATGGGCAAAGATGAGAATCAATTCAATTACTTATAATATAAAAATATATTAATAATTTATGAATACATAAAGTAATAATTTGGAGTTAAATAGTTAATAGTTAAATAATTAATTTATTAAAATTTAATTTTAAGAAAAGATGCATAAATATAAAATGAGTAGTTTAATGTTTCAATGTAATTTCAATTGTTTTTGTTCTTTTTAAATTTGTTATATTACATACTTTTATTAATAAAATATTTGATAATGAAAATTTTAGTCAATTTCAAAGTCTTAAATATTAGAAATATAATAATATTTTTCCTTTGTTCTTCATAGCCTAGACAATTATTTATTTAGAATAATCCTAAAACAAGAGTGAGTTCTAAATATAAAGAAATTGTAATTCAAAGAGTGAATCTTCAAACTAAATAGTACATGCCATTAAAATAAATATTATATTCATATAAACAAAATTAAATAAATATTATTCATTTGATGCAATAGTTTAATCTATTATGAACAATAGTTTAATCTATTATGAACGGATAAAGATAAGAAAATTAATTCAATTACTTATAACATAGAGATATGTCAATAGTTTATTAGTACATAAATTAATAATTTGGAGTTGAAGAATTAGGAATTAAATAATTAATTGACTACAATTTAATTTTTAAAAAAGACTCATAAATATAAAATGCGTAGTTTAATGTTTCATTGTAATTTTGATTACCTTTTTTTAAAAAAAAAAAATCATATTACATCATTTTAAGAACAAAATATTTGATAATGAAAATTTTGGTTAATTTCAAAGTCTTAAATATTAGAAAAAGAATCCTATTTTTCCTTTTTCCTTCCTATTCTAGACAAATATTTATACAAAATAGTCCTAATCAAGAATGAATTCTAAATAAATTTTCTCATTCAAAAATAGATTTCATTACTTTTGAATTCACTTTTATTTTTTACATTATTTAAAGAAATAACTATATAATATAATGTAATTGACTTAGAAATGTATTAAATAGTAGATACTTTTACGTCTTACAAATAATATATTAGGTAATATGTTAACTGATAGAAGTCTAAAATATTAGCAGAACAAAAAGGCTCGATAATAATAAATTTAATTAATCACTTTTATTTTATGATATTATTTAAATAAATAATTATATAAAGTACTATTTTAATTAATTTAGAAGTGTTCTTCATATTAGGGAATTTTACCTCTGACAAATAAGTAAATAATTTTATAAAAGTTAGTATTTTAATTGATTTAGAAGTTCAAAATATTAAGACTTTTCACATAGTTAAAAAGGAAAGACTTAATAATAAAACTTTAACTAACTTTTGTGTAAATATTAGAAGACAATTATTTGAGAATAATAGTAAATGACAATTTGTTCATTGTTAAATCTTTTAATAAAGGACAAAAAAATTCAATATTACATAGATAAATAAATATAAATTAAGAAAATAACATGAAAGATATTTTAATTAGGCCGGAATTTAGTAATTACTCTTTGTGTCCTTAATATTAGGATACCCAGCATCCAACACAAATATGGAAGAAAAATATTAATTCTACATCTAAACAAATTCTAATCCTTAAAATGTGGAAGGATTATTAAATTACATTAACCTAACGAAACTAAATAATAATTCAAAAAGAAATTAGTAAATATGGAGCATTACATTGATACATTCAAAGTGCAACTCCTTATTTCACAATTAATTCTGCATATTTTTTCTTTTTCGAACATATACGATCCTCAGTCAATTCTTTGCATTCCTTTATTGTCTCGACTTTAAATTAAATTATCAAATTAACATATAGTATTAATTTAAGCACAAAGTAATTAAACATGAAGTTTTGTTAATCTTCTATGACAAACCTAAATATGTGAAAACACAACCTATGTATAAAAAAAATATTCAAAATTTATATAGAACAATATATATTTTCGACAATAAAGCAATTACCACAAAAATCTGAAAACTTTGTCTACGCTGAGGTAATCTCCCCCTAAAAGCACAAGGGTTTGGTTGAGGCTAAGCACCTATTGAGATTACCTTATTTAAGTGTTTTTAAGTCAAAATATTTACAAGCACTTATTTTAAAATTAAATGATAAAAATAAATCAAAAACTAAAAGTTCATCCAAATAGACTCTAAAATCATCACATTCTTGCTATTAAACGTACAACTACATACCAACTCAAGGGTAGTTTGGTCTTGAATTTATTTTGTCCATCACGTACAATGTTATAATTGATATATGAATAATAATTGTACTGGAAAAAAATAAATATAATCGAACCGTGCAAAGTGATTGTATTATGCATCTATTACTTTAATACAATGAGAATTTAATTTTTGGAGAAAACTTACTCCTTTATATCCCGGAAGGAGATGAGTGGAGACCTTCATCCACAGGTTTAGGGTTAGTGGATAACTCACCTAGAAATAAAAATTGATTTACAAGTGTTTAATATTATTATTTCTTAGTTAGATCAAATAGGAATATTAAAATATCTTAATAAAACTAATTAAATGAAAAAAAAATGGTGAAAAAACAATTTAGTCTTAAAAAAAATATATTTTAATTAAGGACAAAAAATTCAAACAAACCTTCACGTTTTTAATAGAGTATATATATACTCTTCAAACGAAATCTTAATTTTCACTTTGTTTCATTACCACCACTTCGAGACTGTGGGAATCATTTTAACAAATTATTGGTCGCAGGCATAGCACAGAACTTTCGCATGCTCTTATTTACTAATTACCAAAATTTTGTGCTATTTATGCCTCCAATATTTATTAAAATATTTATTTTTTATGTGATGTTAACTAAAGAACATCAAATTATCTTATTAAATGTAAAATAAATATCTGATAATAATATTATTAATATCAATAAATTTTAAATAGTATTAATTAAATAATTTTAATATATATATTTGTGTGATAGTAAATTTTCTCTTTTGTTTCGTGCAAATCTAAAATGAAGAGCTCTATTAAAATATCCATGATTAAAATTATTTTTCGACACTAACTTTTCCTCAAACCAATTACAAAACATAGACAAATATCATTAACATTCAAAAAAAATATAACTATATTCAAAAGATGTTAAAATAATTTACTAAAACTGCATAACTAATTAAAGTAAAGTAATAATTTAAAAAAAATGTCACTTTACCTTGATTAAAAAATTTATAATATTTTTTTTACTTTAATAAAATAATTTTATAAATTTAAAAGTCATCTTCAGGTGCAACATAAAAGTAACAAAACTAAATAAAATCTTTTTTCCCCAAAGATTGAAATTTCTCTCAAAAATTGTGGATAAAATTCTTGTTGAATTGAATCATGTAGCAGGAGACAGGTAGCAAGATGCAATTGAAAATGCAGCACGCTGTTTAATACTGACACTTCAATTTATGCTTCGGAAACTTGAACTTCTCTAATTTTGTTACAAAGAGAGTTCACCATAAGAAGCAACGCCACAAAAATCAAAGTAATCCAACAATTGTGTAAACGGTCACAGAATTAGTTCACGATAAAAAAAAAAAAAAAGAAGAAGAAGTTGGCGTTGAATTCAATTTGTGCTTCCCCTGAATCAATGCACGCAACGCCTCAATCTAAATTGGTTTTGCGTTCAGTGAGTAAAATAAGAAGAATAAAAATGAAAAGATTTTCACAGTGACATATTGACTCGCTTCGGATCCCTTAAATAAGGTTGCACAGCTTAGGATGAAACCCTAGTTGTCGTGAAATGTTTGGGCCTTGGGCTATATCTTGTCAAAAAGGACCGGCCCAGGTGATTTAAATCCAAACTCAAGTGCATTTAGATCACAACTTTTTATATTAATAAAATAAATTAATTATAATTTTTGTTATAAATAAGATATAATAAGAGAGGTGAATATACTACTCCCTCCGCTCAATTTTACTTGGCTCCTATACTATTTTGGAATATCCAACAATACTTGTCCACTTTATGAAATCAAGAGACAATTTTACACTTAGTTCCTAATGTACCCTTCTCATTAACTATAGTCATTTTCTTATTACAATTTTCAAGACATCATATTTATTATATTCAAAGGGTAATTTGGTAAAATTATCCAATTATTTTATTACTTCTTAATTCCTGTATCAAGTCACTAGAAGCCAAGTAAAATTAGACGGAGGAGTATTTCAATCCACAAGGGAGGTTAGTATTACGAGGGAGGGTCTCCAAAATCATTCGTTTTAGTAATTTAATGAAGCTTCATATTGGAATCAACATTTATAATAACAATTTCATGTTGAACACAATTATTTTACATTAGGTTATAATTAAAAATTGATTATCTCATATTCATATACTTTAAAAGTTAATAATATAAATATAATTAAATAATAATTTTTAAAAAAATGATGAAAAGACGATTTTATCTAAAGTAGAGTCTTTTAATGAAGAGCGAAAAGTTCAGACAATTTTTCTAAGGGCCTTCACACTTTTAATATAGTACTAGTTTAGTTTACGTGCGTTACACGTGTGTGTCACATTAATACTATTAAATCGAATAGTATAAATATTTGAAAATCCTTAATATTGTCATTCGATATTTAGAATCTGCATTGAAGTCCAACAATCCAAATTCAGACTTGACATCTCCATCAAGGTTTTTTTTCATAGCTAGCACACACAATTCTGAGTAAATAAAATAATAATGAATGACCCTAAACATACATTAAATGTAAATACAATGTAAAGGGTATATTTTATGAATAATTTATATTTCTATTTGTTTTATTCGGGATCAAAATGATCATATTTTGTTAAAAAGGATAAATTTGAAAAACTATATTTTATTAAATATTTTTTGAAATACACGTTTAATAAATATTTTTTGAAATACACTTTTTTCACAATTCTTTAAAAAAAATTGTCAAATAACATAATTTAAAAAACTGATACTTTGATTTTTTAGAAATATAAGAATAAAAATATTAGTCTTTCAACTTTTTGGAGAGCAATAATACTTTGAATTAAATAAGTTGTTATTCAAATAATAAAGGAAAAAATCTCGAAGTGATTCATCTCATTGTACTTTAGAGTTAAAAGAACAAATTAAACTTAAGATTCTCTTATTATTACATATAATTTAAAGAATATTGTTCACCTCCATAAATGAACAACGGAAAATGGGCCAAAAATACCCTTGGACGATTTGAAAATGTTGAAATATACCCCTCATCCACCTATTGTGTTAAAAATACCCCTCAGTCTACCTTTTTGGTCTATTTCAACCCTTAAACCTAACAGTCTTTTATTTTTTAATTATGATTATTTATTATATGGCATTTTTTGATTGCATAAAATTAAATTTCAACCTATTGGTTTTTCTCCTACCCGCTTTGACCCATATTTATTGCCGATGACCCACACCCAATTAAAAAGACTCATTATTAATCGATCATAATGTCCTCGCAGCGGACTTCAAAGCCAGAACATACTCCAAATAAATCAAATCAAGAAAAACCTAAACAAAAATCCAACACCGATTCAATCCAGTTAGGAGACGAAGCTACTTCTGCCATAACAACTATGCAAAACCCTTCACTATTCCAATCTAGCAAGAAAAAAAGACTTCATCTTTGCCAAAACAACTATAGAAAATCCTAACCAATCCCACTCTAGTATGAAGAAAGAGCCTACAAATACAACTGCAATGAAAAATGCGAGTATAATGATGAATGAACTATACAAAAAGTGTTGGTCACTTTTTTTTAATTGGATGATGATGAATGAACTATATTAATAATGAGTCTTTTTAGTTGGGTTTGGGTCAATGGGCAATGAATATGGATCAAGGCGGGAAGGAAAAACAACAATGGATTAAAATTTAATTTTATTCAATAAAAAATATCATATAATAAATAATAATAATAATTAAAAAATAAAAGGTTGTTAGTTTTAAGGGTAGAAATAGAAAAAAAAAAAAAGGTAGACTGAGGGGTAGTTTTAACCCAATAGATGGATGAGAGGTATATTTGAACCTTTTCAAATAGTCCAAAGGTATTTTTGGCCCTTTTCCAAATGAACAAATAGTTGGATTTTTGGTCGATCAACTTAAACGGAAAAAATCTGCAAATAAAGATCGATTAATCATGAAATATTGAAAATACAGATAACTTTCATAAGTAAAAGAAAAAAAATAACAAAATTAACTAGTCCAACTTTTTACCAGCCATGTCTTTGTTGAGACGCCTAAAATCTCCTTAACATTTTTATACTATATATTTTTGGACTCCTTAATTATTAATTCTATCTAATATCTTATGTACTACATTTTTCTCTTACCATATACTTTGGGATTCCTTAATTTTAAATATTATAAGAAAATGAAATGATAGTTTGAGAAGAAAATTGTAAATGACAATTTTATTTGTTGTATATAAAAATAATTAATAAATTGGAGGGTACACAATATATTATTA
>JAPFFP010000088.1:10402765-10421629 GCA_026153255.1 Solanum medicagineum
AATTTAGCGTCAATTTGTCCCCTTCATGTCATGCTTCCTTTGAATTATACTAATATTATAAGGTGTGGGGTGTTACACTTTTTCATCTTCTTAAACCTAAATAGTCATTTTTAAAACAAAAACAACACCCATACCCAAATATGTCATCTTCAAAGAGTACAAAATCAAAGAACACCATCAAGAACAATCCTACCCAAGTAGAAATACATATACTTTTTCATCTTTTTAAACTTAAATATTCATTTTTACAACAAAAATCAAAACTATAACTGAAAAAAAAAAAAAACAATATCTTACCTTCACAAGGAGGATGACGACGCCATAAGATTGATGATGATGGAATGGTGGCAACGACGAAGATGGCAAAAGCAGTGAAGAAAGAAAAGAGAAGAAGAAGAACTGAAGAAGAAAGCTTTTTTTTTTAATTTTATTTTGGGTTTGATCCTAAGAGAGAAAAGGGAAAGTTGAAGAATAGGTTTTGAAAAGTGGGTGTTATGTTTTTTAATTTTAAGTAAAAAAGCTTTAGAAATTTTTGAAAAGAAAAAATAGTTGCTCAAGTTTTTAAAATATACACTTTAACCCCCAATTAGTTTAAATCTCCTTAATCTTTAATTAAGAACAACTTTGACCTATGGTCAAAGTTGTAACTTTTTTTAATTTCAAGACTTGAAGGACACTTTTAGTTCAATTTTCACGAGTTATTCGCCATTTGAGCTATTCATTAATCAATATCACTACTAAATGTATATTTATATTTTGTAAATATTTTATCACATTGTATATTGTGTTAATTTAAAAATTATATATAAATAACACTTGTTAAAATAAATATAATATTTATCTAAATAAAATTAAATAAATATTATTAGTTTGATGCAATAATTTTAATATATTATAAACCGACAAAATAAGAAAATCAATTTAATTATTTATGATTAATTAATCTCAAAATTCTAAATTTTAAAATAATAATTAAACGATAATTATTTTAAAAAGTATTCTTAATAGAATGTTTCATAATTTTACAGTAGTTGAATCTTATTCTTTACGGTAAAAGAATCCTATATTTAAAGTGACTCATATAATTTAATGGCTAAACTTAAACAACCTGAACTTAAAAAGTCTTTAAAAACGACAAGCATTATTATTGTTAAGAATTTATCTAGCTTAAAAACATAAATAATTGAAAAAAAATGTGAAAAGACGATAGTAATTATTTTTAAATTGAATGGTTAAAGTTAATTAATTAAAAATTTTAATATGAAAAAGGCTCGTAAATATAAAAAAAATAGTTTAATGTTTTTAATGTACTTTTACTGATTTGTCTCGTAAATATAAAAAGAGTAGTTTAATATTTTTAACGTACTTTTACTGATTTGTTTCTTTTAAAATTTATTATATTACAGACTTTTATTGATAAAGTATTTAATAACTAAAATTTTAGTTGATTTCAAAGTCCCAAGAAAAGTATATTGGTGCATACCCATAGATAACCCATATTATATGGTCAATAATATGGGTTGATCCACTTTTGAATAATCAGATACCTATCCATTTAAAATTGAATTAAATGAATAACCATAAATTGTAATCATTTTACCTTGAGTTATTTTGTGTCACATATTCAATTGAATGACCATGTGGTGTCAATTTTTCAACTTTAATTGTCTAACTTTCGAAAAGAAAAAAAGATTTTCAAATTAAAATACAAGCCATTTTATTTTTAGATGGTATAATATAACCAATTTGAAAAACTATATAGTTGATCCCAATTTATTTAAAATTGAGATTGTTTTCAGTCTGAAAATGATTTTTGAATTTGAAACTAGTTTGAGATTATATTTTCGTGGACTTGCTGATTTTGTATGCTTGCATTGCGCAAATATGCTTAGACAAGTAGCCATCAATTTTGACTGTAGCCCCTGAAGAAACAGATGTTGCTTGTTATGAGTAATGATACATTAAGAAAATGTCAATTATCAATTCAACTGTTTGCTTTTCCAATTATCATCGCCTGGAACCCAGTCGATAAAATGAATAATTGTGAAAATGCAAAGAAAACTAAATCCTATAAAAGGGAAAAAGCCAGTTGACAAAGTGCATAAGTAAAGATTTAACTAAAAGCTGTTACAGCTGAATAGATCACACTGGTCATAATGCACAAGCCTCACAAATCTTTTATTCCACACGTACATATAACATAGTAATAGATGAACACTGGGAAGACCACTGCTCTATGGCTCCACAAAAATCTTTCCCGTTGCATGGCCATCAATACTCCTGCTCCAACCATCTTCAGCCTTGCTAAGAGGAAATTTGGAGTCGATCACTGTTCTAAGTTTTCCTTCCTTCACAAGCCTAACAAGCAATTCCAGGTTCTCCTTCTTGGCATTTACAAGCAGTGGTACCAACTGCTTCTTTGAGAAGGTTAATTTCTTTATTGCAAAGGTCAACATGGCGCCAGCTCCAGGAGTTAGATCGATGACCTTCCCGCTAGAACTTAAATTAGGCTCAAAAGTAGACCAAGGGATGCCTGTGGTGCAGTGAACCACTGCATCATATTTTGCGCCTGATGGACTCTTAAGAGCTGCTCCCTCTGGGGTCTTGTAATCAAGAACCTCATCTGCTCCTAAACTCTTCACAAAATCAATGTTGCGGGCTCCACAGGTGGCAGTAACATGGGCATTACCAAGTTTTGCCAATTGAACAGCATAGTGACCGACACCACCTGAAGCAGCTGTAACTAAAATGTTCTTCCGGGGTCCAGTTCCATCAAGCTTAACCCCAGCATGATCGACAAGGGCCTGATGAGCTGTAAGACCTGCAATAAGAAGACCTGCACCTTCTGCTGCTGATACTTCAGTGGGTCTTGAAACAGTCAAATTCTCCTTAGGTACCGCATATTCAGCCAATCCACCTCCACTCTGCATCAAAGCTCATGAAGATCCATCAATCATAAAGGATAGAACACCATATTACCACATTACTGTTCAAAGTGAATTGATTTGGTAAATGAGGAGAAATACTACAAAGTTAAATCAAGCAGATTGCTCTAGTCATGGTGCCTCCACTTCCAACCAAAAGGTTTTGGATTCAAGTCAGTTGGACAACTACTGTAGGCCCATGGGGAGGAGGATTTGAATGAGGGGACTTGGGCCCCAAAACAAAGACAAAAGAAAGTTAAGTAACATTAAACCATACAGGCAGCCAAAACAACCACGAAAAACGAATGTGACCCTGAGCAGGCCCCTCACCTACTAAGTTTCAACCAAACCTAAAAATGTGAGAGAGATGTAGCAAAAATAAAACATTTGACAAGAATTGGACTAACCTTGGTATTGAGCATAGCCACAACCTTGTCACCAACCTTGAAACTTCTTACATTAGATCCGACCTCTACAACCTCTCCGGCCACGTCGGTAGCTGTTACAACCAAAATAGGTTCAGAGAACCATAAGCCAACAGGAATAAAATGCATATTACAATGCATCTACGCAATGACATAAAAGTAAAGATAATGGTCAGGCTGCCATGATGCCTTTGCCAGTTAACTTCCTATCAAGTACATTACCATTAACAACAGTTGATTTCTTAAGCGAAGTTGATCTGCCTTGAGGCCTCAAACTTTAACTACTTTTATGTTTTTAAGAATCCAAGTTCAGATCCATTCACTTATTAAATGCCTACACAAGCAAAACAAATTCTATTTCTAAAAACTTTATGGCGTCAAATCCTTTGCCCATCAAATGCATCACCATTTTATGTTACCATTCTCGATCTCTCAGATAGTCAAATACTTTACACAAATGTCATCTCCTATTCCAGTTTACAAATTTATATTAGTATAGCAAAATAGCTTCTATATATTCCTTTTTACCACATTTCCAGCAATTCATGTTATCCCAATTGCTGTGAGATTTATGTCGGAATTCCACTATAGGAAAATGTGTACATGCTATTTCAGAGGAATGAGCTTTAAGATATATCATCTGTAACAACAAAATATTGAAGAATGAACTTCTACACGAACTCTCTCAGTTCCCTGAGTTGATAGCAATTCTATCTGTGTATGTCAGCCTTGCATAAGCTAACAGCCAAGTACCTAGGCTAATTTTGTTCTTTTGGCCAGACATAATGGGCAATGAAAGAGTTGCTCAATATAGGAACACCAATCTCCCACCCAAAAGAAATTTTCTGCTATATCAGCCCAGATTCTAGAAAAGGGAACAAGAAGAAAAATTGTATCAACTTGTCAAAGGAGATGAGTTTTGATAGGTAGCATACAGTGTTTGATAATACTTAAACAGATCCTCATACTAAGGCTGATGCGAAAAACAATTTGAGGACATGAAACACAAGGCGACTACAATTAAAACCAAAAAGCACTAAAAACACAGTGCAAGGAAATTCTACAAAATGTCTAGATGTAATTAATGATTGAACTTACTAGGAATAAAAGGAAACTTGGGAGGAAGAAGTGGACGAAGTATGCCCTTCTGAATTTTCCAGTCAATAGGATTTATGCTTGTAGCCTCCACTTTTATCAAGACCTCATCCATCTTTGGAGTAGGCACAGGAACTTCCACATGCTGCAAGAAGCCTCATTAACAGAAGTGCTTAAAATAAATTACAGCAAAAAGGAAAAAGACAAGATAATTTGGCAAATGACTGCAATCATTATTCAGTATAAAATTCAGTATGCCAAAATAGAAGCAGTAGAGTTCATCTGATAGCTGATCTACAGGTATAGACAAGTCTTTGAAAGTTCAACTTCGTGGAATCATAATGTGAAAATCAAGAGCTATATTTACGTTAAGACTCAAAATCCAAACGGTCACAAAGAGACATCACTCATTAAACATCAAATGAATATTTATATGTATACTACACTAGATATTTCTACTTTAATGACCATTTTGAGGATAATAATTACTTAAATATGGGTAATCACCTAGGAGAAAGACCTTTCATGGTTGGTAGGATGCTCAATTTTGCTAGTGCTCAATTAAAGTTATTTCCAAGCGAGCACTCTTCTAGAAATAATGAGAATCCCTAAGTTTTAAAAATCTTTATTGAAAACCTTATTAAGCACAACAACAACAACATACCTAGTGGAATCCCACAAGTGGGATCTGGGGAGGGTAAAATGTACGCAAATCTTACCACTACCTCATAGTGATAGAGAGGCAGAAGCTGAAGTGATTTTAAATAAACTTTTTGAAAGATCTCTTAAACTACAAACTACGTTTAATATAATTTTTCCTCTCAAGAAGGACATTCAAGTTCTTGTAGAAAAGCTACGATTTTTGAAACTCTTATTTGAAATTACAGAAAAAAGCTATGCCTCAAAGAAGAGACACTGAAAGATAATTTAACTTATACAGAAGTGATTGACCAGCCTATTAAGGAAAGAGTGAAATAAAATCTGAAGCACACAAAAGAAGAATGAAAAAACTGAAGCGCACACAAACACATATCGAGCTTAATAGCTTAAAATTTTTGCAAAGTTTGCATAAATGGTTCTTTGAAAACCAAGAAACTACTAACTAGATCCATTAGAAATCCGTCTGTTAATATAACCCAAAACCTTCACACATGAAAAGCCTAGGGAGAGATAAATAGATTCACACCCAGAACCAGCAGAGCATTCAAGTGCCTTCCAATCTCAAAAGATATTAAAGCAACAACAGAACCACATTGCACTTGATCATATTCAACCACTGATTATACCACCTACCCATAGTAATATATCTCAGCTTCTCAATCTCTCTTCCTAGAGAAACATTGTACAACACCTTCAACCCGACATTCCTCAGATTTCTTTTACCATAAGAATCAGCCGCTATACTCTCATATACGCCACATCGCCCACACTTAACTTGATCTTTCTCTTAGATTCTATTGATTTCCTCTTGTGACATCTAAAGGAGCTTCAAAGTAAGCCATGATTATATAATTTGTTCAGGACACCAAATTTAGGAGAATTCGTAAGAGTAAATTTTTCTTTTGAAATTGGAATTTTAAAGAGTAAATTAGAAAAGGAATTTTGAAAGACATTATGTGATTAGAAAGGGTGAATTAGTCCGACCACTATTTTTATGCATTAATCATAAAAAAAGTAACAAGGAAATCCAAATAAGCAGAATATCATAAACTACAAGAGAGGTTAGTGTTACAAACTTGAGGGGAAATGTTTGAAACTGTCCTTTATTGCCAATATTTATAACAATCTCCCAAACCCCTTTGCCTTGAACCATTTCCTCAATCCTTTCATCTCGTAGACACAAATGGCGGGTCTCTTTCTACACCATGATGAAGATGAGGGAGATAGAAAGAATAGAGGGGCTAGGAAGTTAATAGATGAAGTTGATTGGAGGCCAGGCTTAGGAAGGTTGGAGTTCAATTAGATTACAGGGGTTAATAGTGAGTAGTTAGAAAGGGCTATTGATCAGAAGGTAGTGGGGGTGGCAAGGCTCCAGGTCCAAATGGCCTCACTTTGGTTTTTCCCCGCAGTGTTGGAACACAATCAAACTTGATGTTATGGGTACTGAGTTCTAAGAGAAGTGAATTTTATAGGAGCCTTTCATCGTCTTCAAACCCAATTGAAAGACCCAAAGAACCAACCAAACATATGAAAGAAAAAAAAAGTGAAAATAAGTACCTTCAATCCAGCGGCTCCGCGGCCATAAGAGTCGTATTGAACAGCATGCATAATCTTCCCAGCCATATCAAATTCAGCAAGACGTTCAAGTTTTGAGCAAACCCGGGGATGATACACCTCGTTATCAAATTTTGGCCGCCTATTCAAGACTTTTCTCCTTAGTAGTAGGTAAATGTAAAAGCTGCTATGATCACATACATCCAAGCCTTGTTAAAGGCACAATGGATAGACTATATAAGGAAAAATAAGTCATACTCAGCCAGACGTCAGCCTGAAGTCAGAGCTATTTTTTTTACTTTACTTTTATTAATTTTTTCTTTATATCCTTTTATACTCATTATCTATCTTATATATGTCAATTTTTAGTGTCCATCATGTATTTTTTGTTAGTAGTCATTCCTCCTCTTTTTTTCTTTTTTTTTCATATCTAATTTATTCTACTTATGAATTTTTAAGACGAAAATATAATAATAAAATCTGTATATATTTCATTATTTCTATACTCTTCTTGTCATATTCCACTGCTATGATGTTATTGACGGCTATACTATAAGAAGGTCTGTATGTCTGCTTGTCTTTTTGAGCGCATAAATATCTTTCTGTTTCTTTTAACAATTTCCAGGCACCGCTTAGGCTAAAGAATGTATAACCAACTTGATCAAACAACCTCTTTTTATCTAAAAGTGCAAAATTTACCTGTGATCTGGCACAATTTTCTAATTGTTTTAATGCAGCTTCTTTGTTTTGATTTGTTTACTTTATTTTTTTAGGTTTGATATATTTTAAAATTATATAAAAAATATGATAAGTAACAATTTGAAATATATGACAAAGTAAGGGTATTTAGATCCTTTCACTAATTTCTAAATCTTTCTTGGACGTTTTTTTTTTACTAAAATATCCTCCTAATGTTATACTAACCTATTCTAACGTCTTTCAAGTTTCAATCACTTTTAAGTCTCCTTTTAGACTCAAAATTATGAATTCACTGAAGGACCTCAAGTTCAAGCTTAACCTTTTTTAAACCATCAAATAAAACATCTAAAGTATGTGAGTTTGATTCATGGGTCCATTTCACCCATGAAGCTCAAACTAATTTCATCTCCTCTTCTCAATTTTAAATCATGAATTTTGTGGACTTTCATGCATGAACTTCAATTACCTAAATTTCTTTCTAACTAGTGTTATTATGTTTATATATGAACTTGAAGCTTCAATTACATGAAATTACATGTACTTCATGATACTACATCTTCAAGCTCATCGACTTTATGTAAATCCGCATAGGTACTTTCAATTCGTGATCAAATGATCTGAAAGCATTGAAGTAATTTTGAATCTACTTCAATTGCATGGTTTTAAGCTTACATTTCATGAACCCAGAATCATGCATCAAGTTCTCTCAAATATGACTATTTTACTACAAGACCTCAAGTATAAACATGATTCTGCAAGTACAATCTCTCAATTATGAAAGTTATTATGACATGAATGTTATCAAGCATGGACGTGTATACACCATCATGAACAAGTTATTATGTATTGATGAGAATAGTTATAACCTTTCCCTTTGCACAATTTATGAAATTTGTGCATGCAAATATGTTTTGAACTATGATTTAGATTATGAGCTCAAGTATATTTTATGACAGGTATGTTTTCATTTATGTATGTATATATGTATGTGTGTGTATATATATATTACTGATAGACTTGACTTAGAACCGAATGATATTAAAGGTGGGGAATTATCCCCAAGGGTCCTTTTATAAAGTTTTTGTCTGATAACTACATGCCAACATAGAATTATATATATTTTAGATAGTGAATCCACAAATAGTGTTATGACTCATGACCTACAAATAGTGTTATGACTCATGAATTCAAAAAATCATGCTATATCTAGCCTATGTTTCAGCTTATGTTCACTTTGAGACTCCAATTTATCTTTATTGAGGGTGAGCCCCAGACAAGTCTTGACCCCCACCTAGTCTATGATGTGGAGGCATGATTTAGACACTATGTATGTAGCTTATGCAACTTCTGACTCTGTTTGTTGTTCTATCCTTTTACTTTATTTTTATTCTTCTGTTGGTAATGATCTATGTTTAAATCAATGGATGCTTATGATATGCTAAGAAGACTGGTTAGGGGTGTCCTCGAGGATCTCATTCGTTGTGGTACACCTGGGGACTAGCTTGGATCGTAATAGAAATTCAATTCAAGTAGCCGAACTCAAAATGTTGATTAAAGTCAAACCTAACTCAAACTTAAGCTCAAATTTCAACTTCGGACCTAAAATTCATATAACAACTTCATATCTAATTTCGATAACTCTCTTAGATCAATTTTCACACTCCAGAATTGATGGAATCGACAAAATTTTCTTTCGAGAATTAGATCTCTAGATGACTCAAAAATTCAAAATTAGGTGAGTTAAGCCTTTAAAACTCAATTCTTTAGCAAAAAACTCAATTTTTTACAAGATTTGAAAAAAATAACTTTCAAAACCAATCAAATATGACTCAAGACAACTATCGGGAGGGATAAAAAGATAATCTTTTTGAAAATGTCGAAAATGACTTTCAAGGTCATTATATATACATATATCTTTTAAGAATATTAAACTAATGTTATAAAAAATAATTGATATATTAGTATTTTAATTAAATTAATCATGATAACTAAAGTACAAAATTTTTATGAAAATGTAGATTTGACCAAAAGATTAATATTGTAAATATAACATCATGAAATTATTAACACATTAGACACACACACACACAAAAAAAAAATAAAATTATCTAGTATAACTAAAAACCCTCTTACACTATAAAATATCAAGTTAATAATCCTAAAATAAATGAAATTGAAAATATAATATAAGTTCAAAATTCTAAAAATATAATGTACATAAATATTTTTTTTAAAAAAAGGAAAATGTAAGTCTATAATCTTATTTAACAATGAATTCCAGTTTAATTTAAAAATTAAAATACTAACAAAATTGTGCTAATGAAAAAACTAAACATAAAAAAAAGATAATACGAAAAGTTATATGGAATCACATGATGTAAAGATTGAAAATATGAAACAAATGGAATATAAATAGTATAAAATAAATAAATACGTTTTCAGAAAAAATTAGAAATAATTAAAAAATAAAAAAGAATTTAAAATAGTAAAAATTAAAAAAAAAAAACTTTAACAAAAAAAATAAACACAGAACTTAAAAGTTATTAGCTTGTAATTACACCATGTATTTACCAACAATTCTCATATCCCCCACCTTACACCAAATTGGAGAATAGAATTATTTTCCGACATACACTCAATTACCTGGTTGACAAGTATTACATAACTAATCAAACATGTCACATAGTATAATTACATTGAGGTGACTTTTCAATAGACCCTAATAAATAAGATTCCAAGAATAATTTTTTTGTGGTTATAGTATTATGACAAAAGTGTTTTTCCTTTGATTCTTTTCTTTTCTTGGCACCTTGATGATTGATGGCATGGTGGTATATTCATGATAAAATTGTTGATGTAATTGTAGATTAAAATATGAAAATATTTTTTCTAGCATCAGCTCTCAAATAGTTAAGTTGATATGATTATGGAAAAGATAGTGATAATACAAATATAAAGGATAATGATGAAAAAATTTTAATTAATAATTTATTTTCTTTAAATTTTTGCTTAAATTTATTTTCAGAACTTACATATAAAAATTTTCACGTTTTTGTAGAGACATATTATCAATCTTTAGACTAAAATAGAATTTTCATCAACTAGCTATTATTTCATCAATGCATATTGCATTGTCATCATCTAATTTACCTGGTACATTGATCCTCAAGAGAATTTTACATTTTGAAAAATCAAAATAATAACAAAGGCACACAATTAGTAATAACTATATTAAGATTACGAATATAAATTCATTAATTGACTAGAGAATTTGTTTTATTAAAATCGGTATAAAATACTTATTTCTGCTTGGTCCACTCAAACATATAAAATATATTAGTACAACAACTTGGAACTATGTAACTCCCATAATCAAGATGAATAATATGTAATCCCTAATAACTTATTCAATTTTTCTCTTAGATTAGAAACTATATATATACTTATAAAAATTAATAATTTAATTTTTTGTGTATAAGCTAAACTCTACCTACTATATCATATTATATAATTTATCAGTAAATTGGCTATTAGATGAATATATAATCTATTTAATTCTAAATAAATAATTACTCCATAAAAACTATTATGTCTAGACACATAATTATTAATATTAGTAAATATTATTTTAAACACATAAATAACAGTAATAACAAATATTATATGTAGACACATATCCTAAAATCTCCACTTAAATTTTTAAACATAACAATTGTTAGAATATTTCATATTTAAACACATAATTGATGAAAGTTGTAGAAATATTCCAAACTTAGAGTTGTTGAAAGTTACAGGAATATTCAATATATTAATTATTCCATTCAAATATGGTCAATTTTGTTGGCTCAGTGGGACAATTCATAATCGCCGATGAGATCATCTCGAGGATTATCTCCAAACAAATTAGAAGTCGTTGCCCACGGGAAGTCATCCTTTTTCTAGAAGCACCAAAGACTTTTTCTTGGCGCAAACCAGGGACGGCTGAACCTATCAAAAATTTTGTGTTTCTTTCTACTTGATTTTTATTTAAAAAAGTATATATGTGAACAAATCCGGAGGAGGAATCTCTTGACCATATCATTTGTTAATATTCATAGGTGGCAAGTTATTACATTTTTTAAAATATAGCTCCACCTCTGCACATTCCCAAAAGGAAGGGCTTTTGGCAAGTGAAGTTGCCATAACCGAGCTGTCACTCCAAACCTAGTATATAGCACACTGAAGTGGACAAATTTTCGATTAATCATCAAGTATTCTTTATTATTTCCTCTTCACCATTTTATCTACTCCTAATTCCATTAGATTTGATATAGAATGTTGAAAAAAATAAAAAAATTTAAAATTTATGATTTGAAATAATTTTTAATTATTTGTGTGACTGTTAATCAGTTCATTAAAATAAAAAAATATTATAGTAAGACCATCTTTTTTTTTCTTTCGATAGACTAGAATGTAAAAGACAGAGTGTTTTGTCGAAATGTAGGTACTTTTTATTTCTTTTTGGGTGTGTTTGATATGGAGCAAAAAAATCTTTTTTAATTTTTTATATTTTGATTGATCAAAATGTTTGAAATATTTTTTAAAAAATAAGTTCCTGCTTAAAAATGAGGAAAGTAACTTCTCCAATATGAATATAGGAAAAACAAATTACATAAGTATCATTTCAAGTTTAGACAGCTCATCCACGCAATCTCCACAATCCCCAACACCTGCCACGAATGTACCTCCATTCTCCATCCCATTCCGCTTTCATAATGTTTCATTAGATAACATAATAAATACTTTTGGGACAATATTTTTATTTATTTATTTATCAAATATTAAAATAATAAATAAAAAACTCAATCATTTTACAAAATAATATTTTTTTAAAAATTATTTTTCGCTAAATGCATTTTCCTCCATACCAAACACACCCGTACTAGTGTCAGATTATTATTTAGTGTCGAGAAATATGCACCTGTACATTTGTAGACGATAAAATTCGCGTTGAGAAAATAATAATCAAGAACAAAAATATCGTAACAATTTGTAGTATTTAATCTCAATAATGTGAGTGTTACAATCTCTACGAATCCTCTGATTCGCCTTTTCAAGTGTAAATTCAACGGCTCTGGAACTTGTTCTTGAATTTGAAGTCTGTTCTTGAATCCAATCTTGAACTTTGATCTCGAATCTTGATTTTGATCTTGAATCTTGAGTTCAAGAGTTTTTAAGCTTGTTCTTGAACTTGAAGGCTTGAATGTTTGAATACTTGAATTTGTAGAGAAATTGTGGCGTTTGATCCATGAGCTCTCTCTAGCTTTTTGTTAGAATTCTTGATGTTCATTCAGCGTTATCAAGACCCCTATATATATAGTTATAGAATAGAGGAGTCATGATAGAATCAAACTTTCTCCCGGCCAATCAAATTTAAGTGACATGGCATATTGAGCTTTAATGAAATAGGCTTGTCATTTTGACACATGTCATGATCCTATTGACTTCTTTGTTTGACTTGACGTGCCATGTCATTTGACATGTGCCATCAAGAGGGCCTCTTGGATGAAGGGATATGGGGCCCAATGAAGTGGGTCATCTTTTGTAGCCCAAATAATGAATTTGGGCTTTTAATTAAATTCATATTTTATTGGACTTAATTAATAAACCCAATTATATTAATCCATAATATTCATTTTGGACTAACATATTTTTGGATTTAATCATATTATAAAATTTATATCTTAATAAATTTTATATGACTATAAATGCCCCCTACTTCAAGCCTTGTAATGATTTGTTAAAATTCAAAAACTAGGCGTGAAGTATTAGATTAAAAATTATTCATATAATTTCATTATTTGCACCACTTTCTTGGAAACAGTTGTTGTATAACACTTTCAATATATAGAAATATTTTTTGGGATTTTGAAAGGATCACGCAAATGTTTTCATAGTGACCCTTTTTCATGTAGACATACGAGCCTATTGTTTTTTCTTAATTGATCCAACAAAGTCTCCTTGTCCTATTCACCCTCATAAACCAAAATCTCACTGCATAGGTTCGACTAAAGTAACATTGTTGTATCCCTTTTGAATAATGAAACCTAAGCCGCCAACAATTAGGATTAACCTGACTATAATTATTTTGTCTATAAATAGACCCATTGCTTTCGTAATTTAAGCACCATCGCACGAGTTCTTACCCGAGATCCATTAATAATCTGACAGGTAACTCTTTCTTCCTCCTTTTTATTTTTTTATTTTTGTTTTTGTGTATTCTTTTGTTGTCCCTCCAATCATCTCCTTTTTTTGTTTAATCATATGGATACTTTGTATTTCATATGAAAGTAATTTTAAAGAATGTACATGCTTTTAATTCATCAAGAAATAACTTCTTTGGTTGATGAATCATCTCCTTTTTTTGTTTAATCACATGCTCCCAAATAACCTTATTTTCATCCTTTTTGTGAAAAGAATAAATTTAAAATACTTACAAAGAAAAATTGATGCTTTATTTTTCTTTGTAGTAAAGAGTCCATGATTGTTGTATTTCTTGTCAACTTGGTCCCCAGTTTTCTTTTGTTGTAGGGCCATAATTCAAAATTCTTATTATTACAAGAATTTGATCTTGAGGTGTGAAGGGATGGATCCACGCTCCCGCGTTGGGATCACAAATTTGAAGCTTTACAATGTTTCCAATGTCTAAACATAGGGGACCAACAATACGAGGATTTATGCTGTTCTAAATGTTTAAACATAGGGGACCAACAAAACGAGGCTTCCCGCTGTTCTAGATGTTTAAACATAAGGGACCAACAATACGAGGCTTTCCACTGTTCTAAATGTTTAAACATAGAGGACTGACAAAATGAGGCTTTACGCTGTTCTAAATGTTTAAACATAGAGGACCAACAAAAAATGAGATTTTTCGCTGTTCTACATGTTTAAACATAGAGGACTAACAAAACGAGACTTTCCGTTGTTCTAAATGTTTAAATATAGGGGACTGACAAAATGAGGCTTTCCGGTGTTCTAAATGTTTAAACATAGGGGACCAAAAATACGAGGCTTTTCGTTGTTCTAAATGTTTAAACATAGGGGACCAACAAAACGAGGCTTTCCGCTGTTCTAAATGTTTAAACATAGAGGACCAATAATACGAGGTTTTCCGTTGTTCTAAATGTTTAAACATATAGGACCAACAATACGAGGCTTAACAATGTTCCCAACGTCTAAACATATGGGACGCCCAACTAGCCATATTCGTTTATTTTGACTCTTGTTCACCTTTTTTTGGTTTCCTTTCTGTTGGGTGCTATCATTGATGAAGGATAACACTTTTCCTTTTATGTTGCCTGAACAATGGTCTTCTTTAAGGACCACACTTGCTCATCTTCTGGAATCAGATACCTCATAATTGGGTCGCAAGATAGCAAGGTAGAGACCAAGCTTTTAGTCCGAGATCCTCTAGTTGGTCGTTATGCAGATATGTGGCCACAATTGAGAAACACCCTTCACAAGGCAGATTGGACCTTTGAATGCGTCCACAAATCTAATAAAACTTCCAAGGTATGGTATCTTGAGACACCAAATCTCAAGTCACCAATCTCGCGAGCACTCTTCCAAATTTGGGGTGTCGCATGATCCAAGAAGGGTTATGTTGGGGAGATGAAATCCTGTTCGAGGGTGAATATCATTGCATTCCTAGCTATTGAGAATGGACAGAAGATGTCCTTAGAAAAAATGGGCAGAGCTTGAATGATGCTAACCTCCGAAATGTTGTAGTTGCTTCATTGTTTACTTATGATCGGAACTCTAATATCGTGCAGGCATTTTGTGAGGCTTGGTGTCCCCAAACAAACACACTGCTTACGTCTCTTGGAGAAGCATCCATATCTCTTTGGGACTTGTATATTCTTGGCAGCCTACCGATCAATGGGTGTCCTTATGAAGAAGTGATACCTAATGCCAAAGAGCTTATAGGTCATGATGCCAAAAAGTATAGATTTCTTCCTTAAACTTATGAGTATTTATTTGCTTCCTTCCATCATCTTAGAGAGAAGAAGGGTGACAGCTCGGGGATCTCTTTTATTGACTGGATACAATTTTGGTGTAAACAAGATATCAAATATGAGTTAGCTGCTCCGAGAAGAGAGAAAAAGGTTCGATGCTTAGCATCTATGCATAACCCGATAGATGACATATCAACGGAGGTGAGCACATGGTTATGCTCCCAAGAGATGACATTTTCTATGCTTGGAAGAGAACACAAAAAATATGTGACTTATCTGGCAGCCGTCTTGTCATGTTGGTTATGCGTCTTTGTATTCCCCTTTAAAGGAGAAAATCTTATTCAGCCTGAAACTTTTAAGATGGCAAGCTTGATGGCGAGTGGTCGAAGGGTTAGCCTTGCAGTCCCAGTCTTAGCGAGCATCTATCGTGGCTTAAACAAGATTTCAAATTCTTCACAATTTGATCGTATTAAGGTTTCTTTCCCCATCCATTATGTTAATGGTTGGCTTACTCATTATCTTAAGACACATTATCCTCTTACTGGTGGACCTTCACTCCGCGGATGACGATATATTCTGGCGAGGGTGCTGCCAAATATTTTGACAAAGATGAGGCACGAAAGCGTGTCCATCAAGGTGAAAGCCTTGTGTGTACTACGACCATGTTTACTAGGCCTTACCCCACTAATTATGTTGATGATAACAAAGCTTCAGAGTTGGATTCATCTTATTTTATGAGCCTTCGCTTTAATTATCTTACCTTAAGGGAGGGGGGCTCTTTCCTTATCGAGCCATACAGTCCCCACCGATTTAATCGTCAATTTGGGTTCCATCAAGATACTCCTGGATATCTAGAATATGATATTCGTGATGAATCTCTTGATGAGGGGCTTAGGTATTGGAGAATATGCATCTCGCGTACTACCATGTCAAGAGCAACATTTCCTCCTGCAGTTGCTTCTGTAAAGAGACTTTACTCCACTCGATACCTATCTTGGTGGGAAAAATCTCATGGGAAGTTTCTTGAGGATAATTTGGAAACTTTGTTAGAAAAGGCTGCGCCGAACTTCACTACTCTTTTTGGGGACAAAGGTCAAGACATCGGAGAGTAGCTCTTAAAAGTTGATGCCCTACTTGCCCCACCACCACAATGTAAGAGGCTTAAGTCCTCTAAAGGATCTAAGAAAGAAGTAGCCCGTGCTCCTGCCCTTGCAAAGAAACGCTCCTTAATTCTTCCATCTACAAAGCGAGCCTCTCAAGAGACTAGCAAAAGCAGCAATAGGGACCAATGTTGGAAGAGGAAAAGACATGAACCAATTGTGCTCGAGACTGTTGAGTTGGAGATTATGGAAGAACAAGGCATTGATGGTCCTCCAAAAAAATAGCCATTCAGAGTGAAGAGTTCTTTTTTTTCTTTGACCACAAATCCCCTTTTTATTTCAATGAATTTTAAGGACCATTCATGGTTAACTAATTTGCTAATTCTCTTTCCTTCCCCTTTTGTGTAGGTGAATGTTGTTGAGAATCCAAAAAAATTACTACAAGAGAGGCTGCAAATTAGCGTGGAGTCCATCGCGACATCAAACCCTGAGGCATAGTCAACTTAGCTATTGAGCGAGAACAGAGAATTGCAATCACTTCTCATGATCAAACTTTAAAAGGGTTGACCCTCGATTTGAGCAACACTCTTCCACTTCATTCAAAGCTAGATGGGGCTAAATCTATTTTTGAAGAAAAAAGCGTTGTTTCGACTCACAAAAAGAAGTATATCTTGGGCCTTTGGGAGGAGATTTGTAGCAAACTTTCTAGAACTTCTCTAGACTTAATTTATTCTTACAAAGAAGATATTTATGAGATTCTCCAAGAGATGAGTGAAATGCGTCTCATAGATCTTTCATCCTTGAAGCGTTTGGTGGATTCTCTCTTTGAGCTTGCTGCCTCTTATGATCAAGAGCGCTCCACCTTTGTAGATAGGGTGCATGAGGACGAGAAGATGGAGTTGCTTTCTAAGGCCAAGGAGGGTCTTGAGTCACTTAGAGCAGAGGAGGGCGAGAAGACTAAACATGCTTCTTCTAAAAGGAAGTCACTAAAGAAGGTCAAGAAGAAGTTAGCAACACTACAGGCGGAGCAAGAGGAACTTGAGGCTGCTATAGTTGCTGCTAAGAAGGAGATTGAGGAGGTTCAAGTCAAGATCTTAGTTGCTGAGAATGAAGTGTCCTCTTATGAAAATATGGACTTCTTGACGACTGACGATTCGACTCGCTTGGAACATAGGAGAGAGGACTTAGAGGCTAGTCGTCAAGATCTGATCAACTACAAATTATGCTTAGATTAAGCTCCCTTCTTTTTTTTTTTTTACTTCTTTTCTTTACTTTCACAAGATTTAGATTGATATGTTAGACAATTTTATAGCAATAGAATTTCTCTATTTTTTTGCCTTATTTCTTGCATTTGTGGTTCTAACTTAAAATTCTTCACATGTTTTCTTTTGCTGCAAGCCTTAATAATTCAAACTTAATTCACATTTGGCACGCTAATAAGAATGAAAATAATAAAAATCCCTTCTCTTTGAAGTTTGTACATTCGCCTTCGCAAATTTTATGCAACTTAATGCTTTAACTTACGAAATAGATAACTTTAAAGAATATAAACACAAAACTTGAGAACTTGAGGACCGTCACTTGCATACTTGCTTAATTTGGGAACCAACTTGTAGACTTTGGGTACTTTAACTTAGATACTTAGGGAATATGAAAACTTCAACCTTGCAAACTTGATTAAATGAAGACCTCAAGCATGCCATCGAAGGAACTCACACTCCGTAGGGCTTTGCCCCCATGAGAAATCAAGTAAGTGACATATAGTTTTTTAATACTCATGCAACTGAACTTAGAGTATAATTCCAAGCGCCTACGTACCTCAATGAAGAGGATCAAGTCACAACGTAGTTCTGGGGGAGTGTTTTGTTTTTTTAGGGTGCTGTACACAATTTATACTATTGCAGGCCAGGAGTATCAAGCACTTTTATACTTAAATTCGAAGGACCATAATTTTCCTCAAGGGTAGTACTTCTTAAGGAATTTTGCATTTATAGGACCAATCCTTATGCCATCTGCATCGACAAGCTTGTAAGCTCCATTTGAGTAAACTTCTTGTACTACTTATGGTCTATCCCACTTCGAGGTGAATTTGCCCCTGAACTTATGTGAAGTGATAATGGACCTTCTTACTGCGAGAACTTGGTCTCCAACTTGAAAACACCTTGAGTGAACCTTTTTATTGAAGGAACGAGACAAACGAGCTTGATAGCATTCAAGATTTTGTTGGTTTCATCAAGTGCTTCTAACTCGGCAAGACGTAGTCAACCATTTTCTTCCTCAGTGAGCCCTTCTTGGATAGCCAGTCTCAAAGACGGTATCTGATGCTCGAGTGGCAAGACTGCTTCAACTCCAAAAGCAAGCAAATATGGGGTTGCTTGAGTCGGTGTGCGATATGTCGTCCTATATGCCCACA
>JAPFFP010000088.1:10421729-10437804 GCA_026153255.1 Solanum medicagineum
CTGGGAAGAAATTCTTGAAATTCATTGCTTTGGCTTTTCTGACCCTATCAAGAATTCGTGGCATTCTGAGTTTGATGTTAATTTTGAAGAAGCTAAAAGGGCCCTATCCTCTAATCCTTTTGGTCCTTGTCCCTCTATCCTTGGCCCTAAAGATGTATCCTTCGAAGCTCATGTTATTGCTCATATTGTTGCAACCACTCTTCTCCCAAGAGCCGGTCCTTTCTCATCTCTGTCTGTTCGATACACCTTCTTCACCTATTGCCTCCTCTCTAAGAAAAGATTCAAACTTTCGTCCTTATTATCAATTATATGATAGAATCCATCATTGATACGCCCATCCTTCCCTATGTGATAATCATATCTTGCATTTTGGAGGCCGATTCCATCGGCCTTGCTGATATCCCTTCTATTATAGTGAAGTAGTGCTACAACTCTAGGGCCTTTGGCTGTATAGGACATGTACTATCCAATCACTCATGGATCCTAAAATCTAATACTGCTGCCCTTGCATCCCCTTCAGATCCTTCTCCTCCCAATCCATTGTATGCTAAGCTTCTTGAGGAAGTACTGGCAAAAGTCTTTGGGATGGATGAAAATCTTGAAGCCCTTCAAGATCTCCTCCTTTCCGGTCACTTCAAATTTGACTCTGTTGCTGAATATGCTGAGAAGATTAGGGCCTCATCCAAAGAAACTGGTACTGATATTGCAAAGATTCGACTAAAGTTGGAGCAAGTTGTCAAAGATGCTGGAAAGTTTGCTCAAAAAATTCAAACCAGTTCATATGAACTATCTACCTCTTTGACTGCCCTGTTTGAAAATTTTAAAACTTCTATTGTGAACACTCTGACATACTTTCTCAGGCCTCATGGATAATCAGTTTTTCCTTCCATTTTAATTTTTTGTTAAGGGCCAACTTGCCCAAACTATGGATATTATGTTCTTGCTTATTATGGTCCCTTTTTTTTATGCCAAAAGGGGAGAAGTAATTATCTTATGTTATCTTATCTTGTCTCTCTTTTGTGATAACTTGTCTGCTGCTTGTCTGCTTTCTGTATTTTGTGCTTGTCTGTCTTTACTAGTCAACTAGTAGGTACCAACTCAGAGGGAGAATGAAAGCCACTATTCAGGGGGAGTACTTCAAATTGCTCCACCCAGTCGACTACCTTCAGGGAAGTTGACTACATAATAATTTTTTTGTCATCATCAATAAGTGGGAGACTGTTAGTGATAATCTATTTTGAATGATGACAAATTTCAGGAAAACCACAACATGAAGCAATTCGGACTAAATGTAAAGCAAATCGAAGCAAAAAGGATAAGTGAAAGCTAGAAATCAATCAAACGAGCTCTTTATGGAAAACCAAATCAGATGGACTAAATCAAGCATAAAGGATACGTGCAAGAAAAAATCTGCACATGACTATAACCAAATCTGATGGAGGAAATCAAGCATAGAGGATAAATGTTCATGAAAAGGTTTGCACAAGATTATTAAATCAATCAAGGATCAGTTCAATAAATCAGGATCACAAGAGAAATCGCAATCAAGGAAAATCAAGGAAGATCTGCAGGTTGAGAAGAATCAGCAAGCTAAGAAGAATCATCATCATGTCTGTCAATCAAGAAAAATCTGAACATTGGAAATAATCAAGAAGATTGACAGATTACCTTTCCTTAAAAGCCTTGCCTTTATTCTTGGAAGGAGGAATCATCACTGCCTCAATCCAAGGATCAAAACCCCTGGGATGCCATCTTTTCTATGTAAGGAGGCATCCGAATATCTCATGAAGTATACAAGCCTACTACAATTCAAGCGTTCTTCAATATTCTTCACCTTTCGAAAATTATTGTAATCTTTAGTATTTATTTTACTATGAAAGAATAAGAGAGTGAAAAGAAGAAATATTGAAAAGAGAGGTTTGTATCAACAGAAAAAGAAAAAAACAAAAAAAAAAGGAGAGAAAAAATAAGATGTGAGTTTTAGTTTTAGTTTCCTGTAACCACTACTCCATTAAAGGCTTAAAGAGATATCTCTTGCAACCCAAGGGGACTGGACCTGGGATTCACATAGAATCCTAACCAGTATAAAAACATCTGGTGTCGAAGTTTCTTTGTATGCATTTTAAATCATTATATCCTAACCAGTATAAAAACATCTGGTGACGAAGTTTCTTTGTACGCATTTTAAATTCTTGCTTATTTACTTAATTGTTAGTCGACTGTCTGTTTCATTAGCTGACTATCCAAATATCAGAATTAAGCAAAAGAAAAATAAAAGAGAAGAAATTTCAATTGACCCCCCCTCCCATGCACTTTCAAAAACTTCCCACTCCAAGAGTGAGGCAACACTTAGAATTTTTCCCACCTTGAAGGCCATACGGCCCGTTCTAAGTCATACGGCTTGTGTGACTGGCCTTGTGACCACACTTAGGAAAAATATTATTGGTTCAAGCTCAAGGCCATTAACACGGCCTCGACACAGTCCATGAGGTGTCACACGGTCTGGGTGGGGTCCAAGTGTGACGTGCCTTAGCTTGAAATCCCACACCAAGGCCACATACTAAAAATTAAGGCCAAGTGTCATACACTAGAGGCCACACGATCAGTGTGACCTCACACTGGTCTTGTGGTCTCCCTTTAGATGAAACTTGGTCCAAATTTTGTCCAAAACAAAATTGTCAAGTTTCGATGATATTGTACAATATCTGGGTCATTATATCATCTCCCTCTTGGGAACATTCGTCCCCGAATGTGCAAGAACAAGGATTGAAAGGCTTGGATTAGAAGATGAAACTTCCAAACACAAGATACAATGCATAATTCATCATTTGAAAACCATAAAGCGGTTAAAACTCATGTAAAATCATAATTGAATCATTCAAAACATTATAAAAATAACATTAATACACATGTAAACATGCCAAGCCATGAGACTCAAGAATGAAAGGATTAGGACCAATTAGGAAAGGAAAGACCTAATACCTTAGGCCTGAGTATATTGGAAAAGATAGGGATATCGTTTCGTTATATCAAATTCTGTCTCCCAAGTAATACTCTCTACAGGTTCATTCCTCCGAAAAACCTTTACCGAAGCTACATCCTTGTTACCAAGACGTTTCACTTGTCTATCCAAAATCTCCACCGAAACCTCCTCATAAGACAAGTTCTCCTCAACCCCAAAACATTCCAAAGGCATAATATCACTAACCATCTTTCTCAACATAGACACATGGAAGACCAAGTGGATAAAACTCAAATCTGGGGGCAACTCCAACCTATAAGCCACATTCTTGACCTGCTCAATAAACTTATAAGTGCCTACATACCGGGGACTTAGCTTGCACTTTTTCCCAAAACAGATCACTCCTTTCTTTGGTGAGACTTTCACAAACACCCAATCTCCCACATGAAACTCAAGATGCCTTTTCCTCACATTCGAATAGGACTTATGCGACTTTGGTCCATCTTCAACCTTTCCCTAATCAACTTCACTTTCTCCATAGCCTCCATCATCAAGTTCGGGTCTATCGAAGCCATCTCTCCCAACTCAAACCACCCCACCAGGGACCTATATCTCCTACCATACAAAGCCTCAAATGGTGCCATACTAATGCTAGCATCGATGCTATTATTATAGGCAAACTCAACGATTGAAAGATGGTCATCCCAATTACCTTTGAACTCCAACACAGAAGCCCTCAACATATCCTCCAAGGTTTGAGTTGTCCTCTCGGCTTGTCCATCGGTTTGAGGATGAAAAGTGGTGCTCAACTTAATCTTAGTACCAAGTCCTTTCTGAAACAACCTCCAAAAGTGAGAAGTAAGTAGGGTACCCTGATCCGATATGATAAACCTAGGCACACCATGCATCCTTACCAACTCTCGGATGTACAACTATGCATAATCCTTGGCACCAAAAGTAGTCTTAATTGGTTGGAACTGACCCGACTTAGTCATCTGATTGATGATAACCCAAATGGAGTCAAATGGCCTCCGCATCCCAGGAAAACCAACCAAAAAATCCATATTCACATCCTCTAACTTCCAAGTAGGAATCTCAATGTCTTGAGCCAACCCACTGGGCCTTTGGTGCTCTACTTTCACTTGTTGACAATTTGGGCATTCAGATACAAACTCGGCTATGTCGTTCTTCTTACCATGCCACCAACACACCACTTTCAAATCTCGATATATCTTAGTAGTTCCCGGGTGAAACGAATAACGAGAATTATGGGCTTCACTCATGATCACCTTTCTAAGATCATCCACATCCGGAACACATAACTGGTCTTGATACCGAAGTACACAATCTCCCCCTTGGCAGAATACCTCCATATTCTTTTCAGCAACCAAGTTCTTCAATTTAACCAAGGATGGGTCTAGATCTTGCTTAGCCTTCACATCAACAACCACTGAGGATTCGGCCGCATTTTGAACATGTATACCCCCGTCATTTGAGTCGTCCAACCTAGCACCCAACCTAGCCAAATGGTGAAAATCCCTTGTCAACCCCTTCTTCTCCTCCTCAACATGAGCCATACTTCTCATAGAAAGTCCATTAAGAGCATTGACTACTACATTCACATTGCCAGGTATAATATTGGACACTCATATCATAGTCCTTTAGGAGTTCCGACCATCTCCTTAGCCTCAAGTTAAGATCCCTTTGAGTGAACACATATTGCAAACTCTTGTGGTCGGTGAAAACATCAAAATGCACCCCGTACAAATAGTGTCTCCCAATTTTCAAAGAAAATACCTCCACGGCTAACTCAAGGTCATTGGTCGGGTAATTACGCTCATGTACCTTTAATTGTCTTGATGTATAAGATATCACCTTACCATGTTGCATAAGTACACAACCCAACCCAGCCCGCAAAGCATCACAATACACCACAAATCCATCAAAACCATTTCGTAGAGTAGAAAAAGTAGCCGATGTAAGCCGATCTTTCAAAGTTTTAAAACTCTTTTCGCACTCATCCAACAACACAAACATAACCTTCTTTTGCGTCAATTCAGTCAATAGAGATGCAATGGATGAGAACACTTCAACAAACCTCCTATAATAACCTGCCAACCCAAGGAAACTTTGAATGTTCGAAGGAGTCAACAGTCTAGGCTAATTCTTCAAGGACTCAGTCTTCTTTGGATCCATTTTTATACCATCATTGGACCACCACATGGCCAAGAAAGCTACTTTACCCAACCAAAAATCACACTTTCTAAACTTGGCATACAACTTCTTCTCCCTCAAGGTTTATAGAACCAACCTCAAATGATCCATATGCTCCCGCTCACTTCAGGAATAAATGAGAATATCATCAATAAAGACAACCACAAAGCTATCAAGGAATGGCTTAAACACCCGATTCATAAGATCCACATGGCTGGTGCATTAGTTAGGCCAAAGGACACCATCACAAACTCAAAGTGCCTATACCTTATCCGAAAAGCCATCTTGGGAATATCACACTCTCTAACTTTCAACCGATGATACCTAGAACGGAGATCGATCTATGAAAAGTTTAGTAGCCCTTTGAAGTTGGTCAAACAAGTCATTGATCCTAGGTAACAGATACTTATTTTTTATGGTGACCTTATTCAATTGCCTATAATCGATACACATCTAAAGGGATCCATCTTTATTCCTTACAAATAACACTGGAGCACCCCATGGAGATATACTTAGCCTGATAAAACCCTTCACCAATAAGTCCTTCAACTCTTTCAACTCAGCCGGTGCCATACAATATAGAGGTATAGAGATAGGTTGAGTATTCGAAAAAAAGATCTATGCCAAAGTCTACTTCCCTTTTAGGAGGAATGCTAGGCAACTCTTCAGGCAACACGTTCGGAAACACATTCACCACTGGAACTGAGTCAAGAGCGGGTAACTCGGACTCCACATCCTTGAACCTCACAATATGATATATACACCTCTTGGGGGCCATCTTTCGAGCCATAAGGTAGGAAATAAACAGACCCTTTATAGTAGAGTCACTACACTTCCATTCAAGAATGGGCTCACCAGGAGGTTGGAACTTACCCTTCTAGGTCCTACAATCTACAGTGACAAATGATGCATGCAACCGATCCATCCCAAGAATCACATCAAAATAAAAATATTTCAAGTTCCACAAGATCACACAGGAAGACCTTATGCAACACAGAAAAATGACAACCACGATACACCTTATATGCAACAAGATTCACCCACTAGAGTATAAACTAAGAAAGGATCCCTCAAAATTTCTGGACTCAAACCAAACTTAACAGCCATAAAAGGAGTCACAAAAGACAAGTTTGCACTTGGGTCAAGTAAAACATAAGCATCAAAATCGAAGACTTTCAACGTACCAGTCACAACATCTAGAGCTTCCTCAACCTCCTAACGTGTATAAAGAGGCATAAAACCTATTGTTCCCGAGGCAACACCTTGTGGAGCTCCTTTTTGCCCTTGCCCACCTCGAGCCACCTAACCTTCACCCTTATGAGGATTCATTGGACAATCAGTGACCTTGTGATTCTTATCACCACACCGAAAGCAAGCGCCCAAATTCTTCCAACATTCACCTGTGTGGGGCTTCCTACACTTGTCACATAGATGATACCCCTGTCAACAACCAATTGGTGCCCTAAGAGGAGGCACTCTAGCATTAACAACCCAAGTACCCAAACCTTGGCCTTGTTGGAAGCAACAAAAACCACCACCTTGAGAGCCGAAAAACCCACCATCAAAATGGGTCCTCTTGGGATCATGTACCCTCCTCTCTTTGAGTTTCTCTCTTTCAATCTGTTCAGCATACACCATGAGTCTAGAAATATCCATATCCCATATGAGCATGGTGGTGCGACATTCTTTCACAAGCAGGTCAGATTTATTGGAAATGAACTTGTACATCCTTGCACGATATTCAGCAACAAATGTCGGAGCATTCTTGGAGAGCTTGGTGAACTTGAGGGAATAATCCCTCACAATCATATTCCCTTTCTTGAGATTGATAAATTAAGTCATCTTGGCTTTCCTAAGCTTAAGTGGGAAGAAACGATCAAGAATAGCAAGTTTGAAATCCTCCCAATTAACAGTATCACCACAAACTCTCTCCATGGACCATTGAGTATACCACACTTGGGATACATCCTTCAACTAATAGGTACCCGATTCATCCTTCTCCTCAGAAGTGACACCCATAACATTCAACACCTTGGTGAGATCATGAATGAACTCTTGAACATCTTTATTAACCTTCAACCCAAATTACTTTGGAGGATTCATTCGGATGAAATCCCTCACTTTAGAAGCCAGAGTATGATCCTATGGTAGATTAGCCTGCATCATCTGGGTAATCAGTTCTTGGGCAAGTATGGCAAAGGCCGTCCGAAATTCACCATTACAGATAGGCTCATCCTTAGTCCCTTATGGTGCTTAACCTTTGTTAGTCAAGGCCAGTCTTGGTAGTTGAGGTCTTCCATGAGGCATTTTCTGAAATGTAGTAACAATATCACTAAGCTAAGGAAGCTAAATACATACGAATTGACACACGCCAAAAAGTTCCCGAAAATATGCCTCGAAAATGCTTGTATTTATAATTTTCATATATTTCAAAATTCATGCGTGATATAAAAAGTCCGACTTCGTTTTCTTGATAAGGGGAAAATTAGGTGGGAGATGGGTATAACCCCGATTTTAGAGGACCCATAGTGAAATTTCATTTTTGCCAAAATTTCATTTTGATAACTTGTGCACGTTAGGTCCGTGAGGTGGAGCCATCGCAGATTAGTGTATTTTGTTGCTAGATTTCTTACTACGGTCTAAGGATTTGGGGTCTTGGGACTAAGCCTTCCTATGCATAAAAACACCTATACTTAGTCATTTTTCTATCCCATATCATTCAAGAAATTCCCCAAAACCATCTCCAACACTTAACTAAATATTTCACTCAAATTCAAATGTCCCAAACTCATTCTGGATCTCAAGAAATTCAATCAAGCTTCAAGTTCTCATTCAAATCTTCATCAAGGAAATCTCCAAAGTTGAGGTATGTGTTTTTCAATCATTGGGTCCTTTCGCCCATGGTGCCCAACCTTCCTTTTTATGTAAATTGCATTTTTTCTAGCTGATTTATCTGTTGGTACATTTTATTATGAATTTGACTATGAACTATGTTGGGGTGTCATAAAACTTTGACTATTTAAGCATGTTTTGAGCTATGAATCTATGATCTATGATGAGATTTTATAAGAGGTATCAATGTATCTTGCATAAAGTTGTTACTAAGTGTTGCTGAGTTGATTTACTTCAAGTTTTCCCACATGATTTCACTCTTGAATTGGTGATTTTGAACTAGCATTACATACCCGCCAAGTGTTTGATAAAATGTCTGGTTATGGATTCTTGAGTTATTGAAGGTCTATTGCATAGCTTATGATTAAGTGACTTTATGATGAAGAAAGGAATGTATATATGTGTTGATTTCATGAAAAGTATCTATAATATTGCGAGTGACCACACCTTGTTGAGGGGGTGCTATGCCTCGATCACCTTGTCGGGGGGTGCTAGGCCCGTGCTACCACATTAAGGGGTATATACCTTGACCACTTCGGGGGGCGGGGTGCTAGGCCCGTACTACCATGCGTAAGAGGTATATACCTTGACCACTTTCTC
This sequence comes from Solanum medicagineum, assembly GCA_026153255.1. Lineage (NCBI taxonomy): Eukaryota > Viridiplantae > Streptophyta > Magnoliopsida > Solanales > Solanaceae > Solanum > Solanum medicagineum. The sequence continues at coordinate 10,430,398 of JAPFFP010000088.1, forward strand.
GGGGGGTGCTAGGCCCTTACTACCAATTGAGGGGTATATACCTTAATCACCTTCCAAGGGGGTGCTAGGTCTTCGATTCCAAGTATTAGATGCTTGGTCTATGATGATGGTCTCTTCCTACACATGTATTATGTTCTATACAAGCATGCTTTACTTTAAGCATTGATCATGCATATCATATTGTTATTACACTATCCATCTTCTATGTTTATGTATTTTGCTTATGTTGCCTATCTCTTGTTGCATTGCATCCTACATACTAAGTACATTCAAACATACTAACAGATGCACTATACCTACATGAATCATGTAGGAACCAGATCTCCTCACGATCATCCTTTCCGTGGCTAGTTGGTCATCTGGAAGATAAGATATTAGTGAGTCCTCACATTTCAGGGACTTTAGCTATGCTATTATTGCCTTTGTCATTTCTTAATGTTGAACTATTTATACTATGAGGTTGAGCTAGGAAAGTGTCTTGGCCCCTGCTCAAGTCTATGTTTAGAGGTGTTGTTGGAACTAATGATGTAATTGTGCTTGAGCTTTGGCTCTTTCATGGTTTATGCTATTAAAAACTTCCCTTAGTCCCTTTTATCCATATATCTACTCTTTTATTACTGTTAAATTACTCTCGCGAACAAGGATGTGTAAATGATATGCTAAGAGGCATGTTTGGGGTCTGTTCGGGTTCCCATTTGTCGTGTCACGCCTAGGCCCTAAGCTTGGGTCATGACAAACTTGGTATTAGAGCACTAGGTTGTCAATAGTCCTCGTCATCCAACACTCCTCATCGATTAGAGTCTTATTCATGGTTGTGAAGTGCACCACAACCATGATTGAGAGGCTGTGAGGCATTTTAGGAAATGTTTCCTTTCTTCTTGATCTATGTATTACTATAGAAGTTAAGGTAAGGCTTTCCTCTAATGAACGTTCTTTGCTATGCTAGATTATGCCTATCCCAAGAGTTAGAAGAGCTCACACACCGAAAGAAGAACCAACTCATGAAGAGTTCCGGGATGCTATTGCATGTTAGCACAAGCTATGACTAATCAAATCAACCAAGGGGCCCAAGCCCCTCATGCTCCTTCTCCGGCCTCTAGGGTGAGGGATTTTATAAGGATGAACCCACCGGAGTTCCATGGGTTTAAAGAGGATGAGTACCTTCAAGTACTTATTGATAAATGTACAAACTGTAGTCTATTATGGGGATTATATCGGAGGAGAAAATGGAGTTGGCGGCATACAAACTCAAAGGGGTGGCCCAAATATGGTTTACTTAATGAAAGGAGGAGAAGGGGAACAACAATGTGATCCTTTGGGAGGAGTTTAATGTAGCGTTTCTCAACTGGTTTTTCCGTCTTGAGTTTAGAGAGGCTGAATTGATGGATTTGATGAATTTGAAGCAAAGGACCATGAGTGTGAGGGAGTATACCCTCAAGTTCAACAAACTCTCTAAATGTGCTCCACAATTCGTGGTCGAGCCAAGGTCTAGGATGAACAAATTTGTGATGGGTGTGTCTCATTTGGTGAATGAGGAGTGCTGTGCCACCATGTTGATAGGTGACATGGATTTTTCCCACCTCATGGCTTATGCCGAATAATTGGAGGGGGAAAAGTTGAGGAAGAGGAGAGGTACTGAGGCTAAGAAGGCTCGTTTTGAAGGTAGATTCCAAGGTCCCAATAGGGGGCAATTCCATCAAGGCCAAGGGTCTTCAAATGCTCCTACTAGAAGTTTTTCTAATGATAAGCCAAGGGTCTAAGAAGGTGTTGGTATGGTGCCTAATTCTATGTGCCCAAGATGTGATAGAGGCCATGATGGCCTATGTTTGAGGCACACTTATGCTTGCTATATTTGTGGAGAAGTGGGTCAAAAATAGATTGATTGTCCTTGTAATCACAACAAGGGTAGAGATGGTCGTCCATAAGGCTCGGGTCCAAATGCATTTCCTACCGGAAGAGGATGCCAACAAGGTGGAGCTCCAAGGCACAATCGGTTCTATTCTCTTCAAGGGAGACAAGGGGTAGATGAGGTGCCCGACGTCGTCATCAATATGTTAAAAGTCTTTGATTTTGATGTGTATGCATTGATAGACCCAGGTGCCACTCTTTCTTTTATTACTCCTTTTGTTGCCAAAAAGTTTCATGTTGAACCCGAATTGTTGTGTGTGTCTTACAAAGTGTCTACTCCCATTGGTGCATCCACTGTTGCTAGAAGGGTCTATAGAAATTGTCTAGTTTCCATTTTGCATAAAATATTGCCTTGTGATTTTGTTCAGTTCGATATGGTGGATTTTGATGTCATTCTTGGAATGGATTGGTTGCATGCATATTATACCTCTATTGATTGTAGAACATATAGGGTCAAATTCTTATTCCCTAATGAAGTCGTCCTTGAGTGGGAGAGTCATAATGTGGTGGTCAAGGGTAGATTCATATCTTACATTAAAGCCCAAAAGGTTAATTTCTAAGAGATGTCTCTATCACCTTGTGATGGTTAGGGATGTAGACTCCAAAGTCCTTCCTATAGAGTCTGTTCCGGTGGTTAATGAGTTCCTTGATGTCTTTACTAATGAGCTTCTCAGTGTTCCTCCCGAAAGAGAAATAGATGTTGGCATAGACCTCATTCCCGATACTTAAACTATTTTTGTTCCCCTTTACCGTATGGCCCCAATGGAGTTGAAAGAGTTGAAGGAGCAATTGAAAGATTTGTTGGAAAAAGGTTTTATTAGGCCTAGCCAATCATCTTGGCGTGTACCAGTGTTGTTTGTGAAGAAGAAGGATGGTTCTCTTAGAATGTGTATTGATTACCGACAACTTAATGGAGTCTCTGTCAAGAATAAGTATTCTCTACCAAGGATTGATGATCTTTTTGACCTACTTCAAAGGGCTAGTCGCTTCTCTAAGATTGATCTTTGATCCGGGTATCACCAAGTGAAAGTGAGGGAGTGTGACATTCTCAAGATCGCCTTCCAGACTATGTATGGGCACTGTGAGTTTGTGGTTATGCACTTTCGTTTGACTAATGCACTGGCTATCTTCATGGACCTTATGAATAGGGTCTTTAAACCCTAGCTTGATTTGTTTGTGGTGATTTTCATTGACGACATTTTGATCTACTCCCATAGTGAGGAGGAGCATGTGGCTTACTTAAGGGTGGTACTACAAATCTTGAGGGAGGAAAAGTTGTATGGAAAGTATGAAAAATATGAGTTTTTGTTGAAAGAGGTTGCCTTTTTAGGTCATATTGTGTTGGGGATGGTATTAAGGTAGATCCTAAGAAGACGGAGGTAATTAAAAATTCACCTAGACGTTTGACTCCAGTGGATATTAGAAGTTTCTTGGGCTTACCGGGTTACTACTAGAGGTTTGTTAATAGTTTCTTTTCTATTGCTTCTCTTATGACTAAGTTGACCCAAAAAAGGAAACATTTGGTGGATCGATGAGTGTGAAAAGAGTTTCCAAACTTTGAAAGATAAGCTGGTCTTCGCTCCTATCTTGTCTCTATCGAAAGGGTTGGAAGAGTTTATTGTGTATTATGATGCCTCACAAATTGGTTTGGGTTGCGTTTTGATGCAAAATGGTAAAGTGATAGCTTATGCCTCTAGAAAACTTAAGGTGCGTGAAAAGAATTATCATACCTATGATAATGAATTGGTCGTCGTGGTATTTGCTTTGAAAATTTGGCGTCATTATTTGTATGGGGTTCATGTCAATGTGTTTACCGATCATAAGAGTCTCCAATATATGTTCACCCAAAAAGATTTCAACTTGAGACAACAAAGGTGGTTATAGCTTTTTAAGGATTATGATATGAATGTGCATTACCACCCTGGTAAGGCTAATGTTTTAGTCGATACTTTGAGCAGGGTATCTATGGGTAGCCTAGCACATGTTGATAATGATGGCAAAGATGTGGCTAGAGAGGTTCATCAGTTGGCTAGATTGAGAGTTAGGTTAGAGGAGGTTGATAATGGTGGAGTAGTGGTGGTTGATGGTTCAAAATCTTCATTGATTGAGGAGGTGAAGGAAAAGCAAGATGTTGACCCGCCTTGTTAGAGTTGAAGGCCTTGGTGAGGGATGGTAAAGTGGAGGTTTTCTCCCAAGAAGGAGATGGTGCTCCTAGATACCAAGGTAGGTTGTGTGTGCTCTGTGTTGATGACTTGAGAAACAAGATTTTAGATGAGGCTCATTATTCTTCCTATTCTATTCACCTTGGGTCTACCAAGATGTATAAAGATTTGAGGGAAGTGTTTTGGTGGGGTGGTATGAAGAGAGATATTGCTAAGCTTGTATCTGGTTGTCATAATTGCCAACAAGTGAAAGCCGAATATTAAAGGTCGGGTGGCCTAGCCTAAGATATAGAGATTCCTACTCGGAAATGGGAGGAGATTAACATGGATTTTGTGGTTGGGTTGCCTAAGACTAGAAGGCATTTTGACTCCATTTGGTTTGTGCTTGATAGGATGACAAAGTCGGCTTATTTCCTAATGGTTAAGACTACATGTGGCACTAAAGATTATGCTAGATTGTACATTCATGAGCTTGTTAGATTGCATGGGGTACCCTTATCTATCATATCGGATTGTGATGCTCAATTCACTTATCACATTTGGAGGTCCTTCCAATGAGGTCTTGGTACCAAGGTAAAGTTTAGTACGGCCTTTCACCCTCAAACAGATGGCCAAGCCGAAAGAACTATCTAAACTCTTGAGGATATGCTTAGAGCTTGTGTTTGGAGTTTAAGGTAGTTGGGACGATCAGCTTCCACTCATTGAGTTTGCTTACAATAATAGCTATCATTCAAGTATTAGTATGGCTCGTTTTGAGGCTCTCTATGGTAGATGTTGAAGGTCCCCAGTTGGATGGTTTGAGGTAGGGGTGATGGCTTTATTAGGCCCATATATGGTTATAGAAGCTATGGAGAAGGTGAGGATGTCAAGGGAAAGATTAAAAATAGCAAAAATTAGACAAAAGTCCTATGCCAATGTGAGAAGAAGGGATCTTGAATATATGGTTGGTGACTGAATCTATTTGAAGGTCTCACCCATGAAGGATGTGGTTCACTTTCGTAGAAAGGGAAAATTGAGTCCAAGAATTGTGGGTCCATATAGAGTGTTGAGTAGGATTGGTAAGATGGCCAATGAGTTGGAGTTGCCCAATGATATGAGTATGGTTCATCTGGTCTTCCATGTGTCTATGTTGAGGAAGTGTGTGGGTGACCCAAGTGCTATTGTGCCTCTTGATGTTGTTGGTGTTGTTGAAGATAATTTGACTTATAAAGAGGTTTCGATAGAAGTTATGGATAGACAAGTGAAGAGGTTGAGGAACAAGGATGTAGCTTCCCTCAAGGTTCTTTGGAGAAACCAACAAGTTGAAAGTGCCAGGTGGGAAGCCGAGGCAGACATGCAAAAGCGATATCCCTACCTCTTCAATTCTACTCAAGCCTAAGGTAATAATTCAAGTCTTGTCACGACCCGAAAATCGATGTGATGGCACTTGTCTAATCCAACCAAGACAAGTCAGCCTACAACCCAGCTATAACATCAAAAATGAGGAATTATAACAAAAAATAAAAGTTCAATTATGGATAACGAGTCAACTTGATTAAAAACCGCCAAAATCTGGTTATCATGTGCACAAGCTTCTAATGTATTACAATAGATTCGAAAGAAAATATAAGTATCAAATGATATTGTCTCTGGAATAGAACAAAATCATAAATAGGAGTAAGAAGTCAGCTGGGATGGCAAATAGCTATCTCCTACAATCTCCACAGAAAGCCTCGGACAAGGAAAAGTATAGTGTCACGACAATCTGGGCTCACAACCTACAAAATTATTATAGCAAGGGGGGTGAGTACCAAACACACGGTACTCCGCAAGTGAACTAATAAACACAAAATTATGTAACATAGGATACCGGTACTCCCAACACTCCAACCAAACCCCCACAACTACAACCTCAGTCATAACCTTCACCATTACTCCAGCCAAAAGTGCTATGATCAAAGCCTATGATAGTATAATCCTCATTAATCCCACTTTCAAGTCATAGGGGAAAATTCTACAATTTACAAGTCCTCGCTAATTCTTAAATGTAATTAAATCAATATCAAAACTAACCATGTAAAGACATAAACAAGTTAGATGATATAATGAATAATCAATCTCAATAGCACTCCATATAATCATAACAAGCCAGCATATTATAGAATGAAAATGAATGTCGTGAGATGTAATGCAATGCAATGCAATGTCACATAAAATGATGCATATCTGTCCTGGTGATACACATCCGCTGATCATAAACATGCCTCAGTCAGAACCCATGGGGGCCACACATGGACCATGTATCTGTCGCGGTGTGCGACACATCCCTCGAATCATAGTAATCGTCGCGGCGTGCGACATGACCCTCAAATCATAGTAACCTCTTTAATTCTCATTCTTTTTCACTAGCTAGAACCATTTTCCTTCGGCTTTGCATTTCTTTTCCTGGATCATCCAGCAAACATAGTAAATGCACAATAATCATGTTCATGGAAATAAAATATGCAAGATGCCCATGCAAATTAATATATCTTATAATCAAGAATGAGTAGCTCAATAACATAAATGTTGCCGTATCCTCATTCTCAATACCATCACAACCTTAACAACATTCACATCTAAAAGTAAGTATCACTTCTATATCAATAACAAATACTCACTATTTCACATATAATAAACCTCCATCATTAATTCACAAGTCAAATATCAACATAGGATAATTATCCAATTCAAAACATTTCAATCAAAGCCTACCTAAATCATTCTCAACACCTCACACAAGAAGTACAAGATTCTATATACTTAACAAAGGTTAAGAAATTCACTTGCCTTAAATAAAGTCTCGAATCACGTCAATTCCGAAGCTCTTCCCTTTCTATGAAACTCCAATTTACCAAAATCTATTCAAATATGGCATCATAATTATATAATTAATCTAACGACACTAAAATCAATTAATTCGGTGAAAAGGGTAAAATAGTCAAAAAAATTTGTTTTCTGAAAATATCGTCAGAATCTAAAAATTTATAAGTGAAAATATTTCCCAAGTGATAGGGAATTCAACGGTGAAAACTATTTAAAAAATGGAGCTAATATGAGGAAGAAATCGCGTGTTAAAATTTTTGAAATATATTGAAATGCAGCAGCAAGATCTACAGATTTTACCTCAAACGAAGCAACAAAGTCAATTTCTGAAGTTCCCAGTGTGTTTTCTCCTCGAAAAAATATACAATTTAACCTTTTGAATCGCTCAAATCTGATCAAAATTGAGAGAGCAATCGTTGGTTAAAGTTTGGGGAAAGTTTGCGATCTTCTCTTCTCTTTCTTGGAGAAAATCCTCAATTTTTGCAATTCTTTT
>JAPFFP010000088.1:10461635-10550363 GCA_026153255.1 Solanum medicagineum
GTTTTGGGACTTGAAATTTGGAGATGAAATATTGTCTAAGTGTTTGAGAGAGTATTTGGGAATGTCTTGAATGATATAAGGGTAAAATAAGGCTAAGTATAGGTATTTTCATGTATGGGGAGGTTTACGCCCAAGACCCAAAAGCCTTGGACTAACTCAACAAAACTGGGCTCTTTTAACACTAAGGTGCTCCCCTAGCGTGTCGTGCTTGGGGCGCAAAAACCTCACTTTTTTTACCTACTTTGAAATTTTGAAACTTGCTACAGTTTCTCTAGAATCGAGGTTAGACCTATTTCTCACTCAATTTTGCCCTTGAATAAGAATATGAAGTCAAATGTTTGATATCATGCACAGATTTTGAGATATATTGAAATTACGATTCCGGGCACTTTTGAGGCACATTTTTGGGCACTTTTTGGAGTCGTTTCACCATCTCCCCCTTGGGAACATTCACCCTTAAATATTAAAGAAACGTATCTGAGAAGCGTATTCACGAAGAGATCAGCCCCAACAAGGATGCATCAATACACTTAAAACACTATTTTCAGAAATCTCAACACAAGTGTAACAATCACCATGAACTTGGTCAATATAAACATTAATGCATTCAAATGACATAGGGGATGAAACAGAAGATTTGAAATCATAAAATAAAAGGAGTTGATGTGTCATCACAAGATTGAATAAAGTGAAAGAGGTTTGGATATCGCTTCTCCATGCCCGCTCTGGCTCCTTGAAAGAAACTATCGACTAGACGATTCCTCCAAAGGGCCTTGACGAACACCACATCCTTATTAATAAACGTTTCCCATCCATCCATCCAATATCTCCACCCGGATCTTCTCCTAAGCCAACTCCTCCATAACACCCACAACCTCAAAAGTTCTATAGCACTTGAGTCAGCAACACATCTCCTCAACCTAAATGAATGAAGAGCCAGACGAACCACATCCCTATTCATAGACAACTCCAATTCGTATGCAACGTTACCAATCCTCCACAACACTCTATAAGGATCCACATATCTCGGGCTTAACTTACCATTCTTACCAAAACGAACCACAACCTTCATGGGTGAAATCTTCAAATAGATCCAATCAGTAACTTTAAATTCAAAGTCTCTCCTCCTCACATCGACATAGGATTTTTGATGACTTTGGGAAGTTTCCAACCTTCCTCTAATCATCTTTACCTTTTCAAGAGCCTCCATAACAAGATTTGATCCCAACAAAGCCACCCCTCCAACCTCAAACCACCTAATCGGAGATCTACAATGTCTATCATAGAGGGCCTTAAAAGGAGCCACACCAATGCTAGAATGATAGCTATTGTTATAGGAAGACTCAATCAATGGAATATGATCATCCCAACTACCATTAAGCTCCAATACACAAGCCCTAAGCATGTACTCAAGAGTTGGGATAGTTCTTTCGGCTTGGCCATTCGTTTGAGGGTGGAAGGCCATACTAAGTTTAACTCTTGTACCAAGCCCCTTTTGAAGGACCTCCAAAAGTGTGAAGTGAATTGAGCTCCATGATCCGATATAATAGAGAAGGGCACCCTATACAATCTCACCAACTCGTGAATGTACAATTTAGCATAATATTCAGCCCCATATGTAGTCTTAACCGGTAGAAAGTGAGCCGATCTTGTCATCCTATCAACCACAACACAAATGGAATCAAAACCCCTTCTAGTTTTGGGCAACCCAACTACAAAGTCCATGTTAATCTCTACCCACTTCCAAGTAGGAATCTCTATGTCTTGGGCTAGGCCACCAGGCCTTTGATGTTCAGTTATGACTTGTTGGCGGCTATGACAACTGGAAACAAATTTGTCGATGTCTCTCTTCATACCTCCCCACCAATACACCTCCTTGAAATCTCTATACATCTTAGTAGAACCAGGGTGAATAGAATAGAAAAAGCCATGAGCCTCATCAAGAATCTTTTCTCTCAAGCCATCAATACAAGGCACACATAACCTACCTTGGTATCTAAGGGAACCATCTCTCCCTGGGGAGAAAACCTCCACCTTACCATCCTTCACCGATGCCTTCAAATCTAACAATGTGGGGTCAAGATCTTGCTTAGCTTTCACCTCCTCAACAATGAAGATTTACAGCCATCAACAAAAACAACACAACCATTATCAACCTCTTCCAACCTAACTACCAATCTAGCCAACCGATGGACCATCTTAGCCGCCCCTTTCCCACCATCATCAACATGAGTTAGGCTACCCATAGATACCCTAGTCAAAGCATCCTCCACCACATTAGCCTTACCAAGATGATAATGCACACTCATATCATAATCCTTAAGAAGTTCTAACCACCTTCTTTGCCTCAAGTTGAGATCTTTTTGAGTGAAGACATATTGGAGGCTCTTATGATCGGTGAACACATCAACATGCACCCCATACAAATAATGGCACCATATCTTTAATGCAAGTACCACGGCGGCTAGCTCAAGATCATGGGTAGGATAGCTCTTTTCCAAGCATCTTAAGTTGTCTAGAGGCATAGGATACCACCATCCTGTTTAGCATCAAAACACCACCCAAGTAATTCTTGAGGCATAACAATGCACAACAACCCCTCCAACCCTTTCGGTAGAGCCAAGATAGGAGTGGACACAAGCTTAACCTTCAAGGTTTTAGAAACTCCACTCACACTCATCAGTTCACTCAAATTAGCCTTACTTGGGGTCAACTAAGTCATAGGAGAAGCAATAGAAGAAAACTTATGAACAAACCTCCGGTAATATCCACTAAGTCCAAGAAGCTCCTAATATCCAACGAAGTCAACGTTCTAGGCTAATCTCTAATCATCGTCATTTCAATAGGGTCCATCTTAATGCCATCACCTAGCACTACATGACCTAGGATGGCAACCTATTACAACCAAAACTCCCATCTATCTTTTCTATCACCCAACCTTCTTACTTAAACTTTGTAGAACTACCCTCAAATGACTTATATGCTTCTCCTTACTCCTGGAGACAAACCAACATATCACCACTAAGGACCATCACAAACATAACAAGGAAAAGTTCAAAGGTCCTATTCATGAGACCTATAGACATAACCGGTGCTTAAGTCAAACCAAAGGGCACCACCCCAAATTAAAAATATCAGAAAGGACATTCACTAACTCATTAATCCCCGAAAAAAACTCAATAGAAGTGACTTAGATTCAACACCCCTAATTCTTACAAGATGATAAACGCAACCCTTAGAGATCAATTGTACCTTAAGAAAAGAAAGGGACTCACCCCTTCGCGACTACAAGTCCCCATGTCACGACCCAAGCCTAGGGCCTAGACGTGATCGGTGAATGGGGAAGCCGAAGGAACCCCAAACAAGCCTCGTAGCATATCATTATCCATCCTTGGCCAAGGAAGCAATGCAAAACAACATAAGAAACATAAATAAGGGTAATTGGGACCATGGGAGGGACTCATATTTAAATATCTTGAATATCATAAGTTATTCAAAGGTCAAGAATAATACATAACTTGCCCAACAACACCTCTAACATAGGACTTAACGGGGGCCAAGACAAGCAATTGGGCTCAACCTTATAGTAAAAGTATACCAAAAAGAGGGATAGTCTTTAATACATAGCTTAAGAACATAGATATTGCCCTCACACATGAGGACTCATCAACTAGCTTGAATGGATACCACTAGGCACGTGGAGGAGGGCGATGACCAAACGGAGCTCCGATTCCTACATGGTGATATCAGGCAGGAAAGAGTATGCATTAGTATGTTTGAATATACTAAGTATGTGGGATGCAATGCAACAAAATATATACATCATACTAAAAATGCATAATAATAACTAATAGATAGCATAATAACAATATGACATTTATAACCAATTCTTAAGTAAGTCATACTTTGCAAATCGTTCATCTTACATAGATCATAGTATAAATGTGTAAAGAAGTCTCAACCGACATAACATAAGACCTTTTGGAGCTACCTTTCTTACGGGAGCCCGTCCCCTTTCGGACTAAGTGACCTTCCTTATGGGAGCCCGTCCCTTTTCTGATTAAGTGACCCTCCTTACGGGAGCCCGTCCCTTTTCGGATTAAGTGACCTTCCTTATGGGAGCCCGTCCCTTTTTAGATTAGGTGGCCTTCCTTACTGGAGCGTATCCTTCTTCGGATTACGTGGCCTTCTTTAAGGGAGCCCGTCCCTCTTCGAATTAAGTGACCTTCCTTGCGGGAGCTTGTCCCTTTTTGGTTTAATCATTTCATTGGACTAGCTCATCAAACCATGGCATTTCAATCATAATTTCATCAGCATATAATCATCATAACTTCATTCATCTCATAAGACATGCATTGGACCTTCAATTCCTCAAGAAACCATAACCGGACATTTTATCAAACATTTGGTGGGTATGAAATGGTAGTATAAGACCATGCAATTTAGAGATGAAATCATGCAAGTAAATCCATTGTAAAACCATTAATCAATACGTTGCAACACCCTCAAGCAATATACATCAAAATCCCTCATCAAATCTTACAATAGATCCAAGATTTATAGCTTAAAACATGGCAAAACTGTCACAACTTTACATAGCTTTAACATAGTTCATAGACATGTTCATACTAGCAAACCCATTTGTAAAATCAACTTTAAATCATGAAATATTAATTAAAGAGTGTTTAGGAACCATAGGTAGAAGGACCCAATGGTTCAACACCACATACCTTAGGTCTAGAGTTGCTTGGAATTGAGATTGGGAAGAATGGTGTCTTGAAAATGATCTTTGAATCCAATCTTGTTCTTGGGTTTCCTTGAAATTGAATTGGGGCTTGATGGAGGATTTTGAGAGAGTTGAGAGTGTATTTGAGATGAGAGTAATGATTTTTATCCTTTGGAACCTTGGTTAGGTCTTTTAGGAAGGTTAAGATAGCATTGAAAGTCTAAAAAGAGCATTAGAGTAATTAGGATTTACGAAAGTGCCATTAGTGAACGGATGGAAAAATTGGCAAAGTGTCATCTCACTGGAGACTTCACTAGCAGTTTGGCACTCCACAGGTCGTGTGGAGTGCCCATGAGACATGAATTAGACAGAAAAATGGAATTGGAACACTTGAGAAAAAGTTAGCGTCGGCGTCACTTTAACGGCCACTTTCACGGACCATGTAATGTTAGACGGACCGTTTACTGGTTCGTCCCATCTCACTTAGACAAGAAAATGTTGCTGGCCAGCACACTCCCAGGTACCACGGCCCATACCCCTTCACACGAGCCGTATAAGGCAGTCGTGACTCATGCATTAGCTTCCAATGCCACCCACACCTAGCCAAACCTCCTAAAACACCTCCACGCCCCTCCTTACGACCAGTGGTGAGTCACACGACTCGTACCACTGGTCGTGGACCAAGAATTAGCCTCACCACACCATTTTCCATCCCCAACATTTCCCACGACCCGTATAAGGCCACACTACCCGTACGGGTGCCCGTGGGGCTTCACTGCACGGGTGGGTCTCACAAAAATAGTCATAACTCCTTCATTCGACATCGGAATGAGGTTAAACCAAGTGTGTTGTAAATCTAACTCAAAGGGAATTCATTTGAAATGTCTTGGGCCACCCAATTCCAGGTGTCGTAAGAGTTATGCTAGTTTAAAGTTGACCCTTGCATGAACTATCACCAAAAACTCAACTTTTAGGGAAGCCTTGAACTCGTTTAGGTACTAGGAGTCTCCTATGAACCTAATACAGCCCCAAACTAACCAAATGAGTCTTGAAACATGGATACATAAGAGCATAGAGTCACGGGGTATCACAATATCTCCCCCTTGGGAACATTAGTCCTCGAATGTCAAAGAAACGTACACAAGGAAAGTAGTCATGAAAACGTTAGCCCAAACATGAATGGTACAATGCACATAAATATGATTTCCAAGAAAATTTCAACATGTACATCAAAATTATCATAACCTTATTAACATGAACATGAATGCACGCAATGATATAAGGGCCGAAACTTGAGACTTGAAATCATAAAAAGGACTTGACATGTCATCATAAGCTTGAATAGAATGAAAGAGATACGGGTATTGCTTCTCCATGCCCACACCAGTTCCCCAAGAAACACACACGAATAGACGACTCTTCCAAAGGGCCTTAATGAGCACCACATCCCCATGAATCGACCTCTCCACTCATCCATCCAGCACCTTTATCGAGACCTCCTTCTAAGACAACTTGTCCTCCATATCACCCACAATTTCAAAGAGTTCTATAACACTAGAGTCACCAACAAATCCCATCCACCTAGAAGCATGAAGAACTGGACGAATCATATCTACATCCATAGGCAAATCCCCAAACTTATGCAACCTTACCGACCTCCCTCTACACTCTATAAGGAATCATAATCCTCAACTCAAGTGCCAACCTTAAATTCACCTAACCCACTTGGTACCATAGCCACCATCTCCCCTTTGGGAGACAACCTTTACTCTATCGTCTTCTCACCCTAAACTTCCAACTCTAATAAGATGGAATCAAGGGCTTGCTTAAACTAGACTTCTTAACCCAAGAAGGCCCAGAATCGCCAAGGACACTATACTACCATTCCCAACTTTCCTCAACCTACTTCTAACCTAGCCAACCAATGGACCCACTAGCCTCCTCTTTGCCACTATTATCCACATATGATAAGCTACCCATAGGAACCTTACTTAGAGCACCAATCATAACGCTAGCCTTACCAAAAAAAACTAAAGCACATTCATATCATAATCCTTAAAGAATTCTAACCACCATCTTGTTATCCACAAAGCACACTTATCATATTTAGCAACCAATCCCGCCCTCCCCCCAAATGATCTACAAGCTCTAAATAAGTCAATACCTTATAACTAGAAACCACCACAAACATACCAAGGTAGGGTTTTAAGACCCTATTCGTGAAACCCATAAACATAGCCAATGCATAAGTTAACCAATCTCCATGAAGACGCAACCTGCATGCAACTATTCCATCCTAAATATAACACCACAAGCCACCACACCAACTCCAACAAGTCACAAGGCAAAACCTAATGCAAAATGAACATGGATCAACACTTATGGACTTTATAGCAACCATATACTCAACCAAGAGATAGAAACCAAAGATTCAAATCACAACTCGGGACACACAAGAAGCCCACTAGCAACCAAAAGAATAATGAAAGAAATAATAAAACTTGGATCCATCAAAATCAAAACCTTCAACTTACCTTCTTTTACCTTCCTCCTTGAAGCGACATGATCAACTAGAAGAGCAAAGAACAATAATTAGGGGGGAAAACTTAACTCAATTCTATAGCATGACTTAGAACATGAAGAAGGAAAACATTTCCTAAAATGCCTCACGGCCTTCTATTCATAGTCGCGGCGCGCTTCATAACCATGAATAGGACTCTAATTGATGCGGTGTGTTGGACTCCAAGGATCTATCATCCTAGTGCTCTGATCCAAGCCTATGGCCTAGACGTGATCGGCGAATGGGGAACCTGAAGGAACTCCAAACATGCCTCGTAGCATATCATTGCACATCTTTGGTCGCAAAAGCAATGTAAAACAATGTAAGAAACATAAATAAGGGGAATTGGGACTACTGGAGAGATTCATATTTAAATAGCTTGAATATCATAAGTAAGTCAAAGCTCAAGCATAATACATAACTTGCCCAATAACACCTCTAACATAGGACTCAACGAGGGCCAAGATAAGCAACTGGGCTCACCCTTATAGTAAAAGTACACCAAAAAAGAAGGATAGTCTTTAATACATAGCTTAAGAACCTAGATATTGCCCTTACACATGAGGACTCACCAACTAGCTGGAATGGATAGCACTAGCCATGTAGAGGAGGATGATGACCAAACGGAGCTCCGGTTCCTACATGGTGATATCATGTTGGGAAGAGTATGCATCAGTACATCTGAATGTAATAAGTATGTGGGATGCAATGCAACAAGAGGTAGGCATCATAATCAAAATGCATAATAATAACCAATTGATAACATAATAACAATATGGCATGTATGACCAACTCTTAAGTAAGTCATGCTTTGCAAAAAATTCATCCTACATAGATCATAATATAAGTGTGTAAAGAAACCTCAACCGACATAATATAGGACCTTTTGGAGCCACCTTCCTTACGGGAGCCCGTCCCCTTTCGGACTAAGTGACCTTCCTTACGGGAACCCGTCCCTTTTCGAATTAAGTGGCCCTCCTTAAGGGAGCCCATCCCTTTTTGGATTAAGTGACCTTCCTTACAGGAGGTCGTCCCCTTTCGGATTAAGTGACCCTTCTTACGGGAGCCTGTCCCTCTTCAAATTAAGTGTCCTTCCTTACGGGAGCCCGTCCCTCTTCGGATTAAGTGACCTTCCTTATGGGAGCTCGTCCCTTTTCTGATTAAGCATTTCATAGAACTTGCTTATCAAACCATTATATTTCAATCATCATTTCATCATTATAACATCATTCAGCTCATAAAACATGCATTGGACCTTCAATTTCTCAAGAAACCATAAGCGAACATTTTATCAAAAACTTGGCGGGTGTGACATGTCATGGGCCACATATTTCGAAGTGTGCTAAGAGTTATGCTAGTTTAAAGTTCACCCTTGCATGAACCATCACCCAGAACTCAATGTTTAAGGAAGCCTTGAACTCTTTAGGTACTAGGAGTCTCCCATGAACCTAATACATCCCCAAACTAACCAAATGAGGCTTGAAACATAGATACATAAGAGCATATAGTTACAGGGTGTCACACCCCGCTCAAAGATGGGTTTATTAAGGAATTAGAATCTAAGTCTATGGGCCCTACAATCAATAGAGACACAATAAGCATGCAACTAATCTATCCCAAATATAACATCAAAATCCACCACATCAAACCCAAAAAGTCACAAGGCAAGACCTAATCCAATATGGACATGGAACAATACCTATGAACCTTCTAACAACAATAGACTCAATAAAAGGGATAGACTCCAAACGTTGACACAACAACTCAGGCACACTTGAAGCCCACTAGCAATAAGGAAGAATAATGAAAGAGATTGAAAGAGATAATGGCACCCGGGCCTATCAAGGCATGAATATCAAAACTAAAAGAAATTTCAACATACTGGTAGCAACGTCGGGCACCTCATCCCCTCCTTGAACCCCTTGATCCACATGACCACCTTGCCCTTATGGTCAGCCATACTTACCATGTTGTGAGCTTGTGGACAATCTGAAATTTTGTGTCCCATCTCACCACACCTAAAACATGTACCCGTGTTCCTCCAACATGCACCACTATGATTCCTCCCACATTTTGGGCATCTAAGACGAGTCACCCCATCATCACCCCATTTACTCTTATTGCATTTACGAGGACAATTCCTCCTCTTATGCCCTTCTTCACCACAACTGAAGCAAACATTGGTGCCTTTCAAACATGGGCCTCTATGCACCTTTCCACATGTTGGACACATAGAATCACCTCTATCTTTGAGACTTTGGAACTTTCCTCTAAAACAGAGCCTCTTGGCCTCACTACCCCTTCTCTAACCATTTGAAGTCTCGAGAGCACTCACTTGTTGATTTAGGTGAGTCACTAATTTTATCACTGCTTTAGCCAATACCTATAGAGCATTGTGAACCTCTGCATTTGATATATCTCTATCCTAAGTAGCTTGAGGCATATCCTAAAATGTAACAGTTAGGGATTAGCAATAAGCCCTAGGCGACCTAACTCTATCGCATGACATAGATCATGAAGAAGTGAAACATTTCCTAGAACGCCTTATAGCCTCCTATTCAAAGTGGTGGCGCGCTTCTCAATGATGAATAAGACTTTAATTGACACAGGTGTGTTGGACGCTGAGGACTTAACAACCTAGTGCTTTGATACAAAGTTTGTCATGACCCAAGCCTATGGCATAGACGTGACACGATGCATAGGGAACCCGAAGGGACTCCAAGCAAGACTCTTAACATATGATTATACATCATTGGTCGCAACTGCAAGTAAATGATATGATAGATTACAAATAAGGGCAAAAGGGACAGAGGGGAAGTTTTATAACATATATATCAAGAACAAGAGAATCAAAGCTCATAGCATAGATACATAACATATCCAACAACACCTCTAACCATAGATTTTAGTAGGGTCCAAGACAAGCAACTGTGCTCACCCTCATATTTAATATATACATAAAAGAAAGATAGTCTTAGAACATAGCATGAGATCATAAGCATCATCCCTAGAATGGAGGACTCACCAACAAGCTTGGGAGAAATCGTACTAGTCACGTGGAGGAGGATGTTCAAGAGGGACTCCGATTCCTACATGGTGACATTATTTAGGCATAGAGTATGTGTTTGTGCATTTGAATGTACTAAGTATGTATGAGGCAATGCAACAAGAGGTAAGTAACATGTTTGGAATGCATAAGCATGGGCAATGAGTAGCATATAACAATATGGCATGTATGAAAGATGTTTGAAGTAAATCATGCTTATATAGAACATAACATGTGTAAGGAGTGACCATTATTAGTGAATATCCAAGGCCTACCACCCCCTTGGAGAGGCGAATGAGGTATGAACCCCTCAATCGGTTGATGAGGTACAAACCCCTCAACATGGTCGACGAGGTACAAACCCCTCAACAAGGTTGATGAGGTACAAACCCCCAACAAGGTTATAAAGGTACAAACCCCTCGATATGGTTGCACGAGCCTACCACCTCCCAAGTGAGGCGATTGAGGTACAAACCTCTCAAAAAGGTTACCCAGGCCTACAACCCCCTGAGTGAGGCTTGGTCAATTCCCAACACTATAGAGGTAATATCATATACATGCATTCCTCTCATCATCGTAAAGTCATTCTACCCATAAGACATGTATTAGACCTTCAATCCCTTAAGAAATCATAACCCTGACATTTTGTCAAACACTTGGCGGGTGTGTAGTGCTAGTATAAAACCATCCATTTCAAGAGTGGATCATACTCAAAAATCCAATGTAAGACCATCACTACATACTTGGTAACACCCTCAAACAATATACATCAAAACCCTTCATCAAATCTCACAATAGACCTTAAAATTCAAAGCTTAAAACATGCTAAAATAATCACAATTTCATGAAACGTCAACGTAGTGTGCATTGAAATTCATAATAAGCAAGAACCATGAGTCAATCAACTTTAAATTATGTAATTTTAGGTAAAGGAAAACTTGGGCATCATGGTTGAAAGGAATCCATGAAAACAATCCACATGCCTTGACTTTGGAGAACCTTTAAAGAAGTTTGGTGATGGAAAGTTGAAGCTTGAATGAGAATCTTAAGATCCGGATGAGTTTTGGGACTTGAAATCTGGAGATGAAATATAGTCTAAGTGTTTGAGAGAGTATTTGGGAATGTCTTGAATGATGTGAGGGTGAAATAAGGCTAAGTATAGGTATATTCACGTATGGGGAGATTTAGGCCCAAGACCCTAAAGCCTTGGACCGATTCAACAAAATTGGGCACTTTTAACACTGAGGCCAACCCCTAGCACGTCTTGCTTGGGGTGAGAAAACCTCACTATTTTTCACCACTTTGAATTTTCAAAATTCGCTACGATTTCTGTAAAATCATAGCTAGACATATTTTACACTCAATTTAATGCCTTGAACAAGAATATGAAGTTGGATTTTCAATATCACACAAGGATTTTGAGATATATAGAAATTACGATTTCAGGCACTTCTGAGGCAAATTTTTGAGCACTTTTTGGGGTTGTTTCATACAACCCATATTATACTTCGTAACGCCTATGTTTGTAGGGCAAGGTATGGGCCATGTGCTCCCTTTCTTAGGCGTTGTACTTGATGAGGCCTATATTGGTGGTGATAGGTCTGGGCTCTGTGCTCCCCCCTTTTTTAACATTTGACTCAATCAGGCATTGTACTTGACAGGGCCCACATCTACATGTTAAAGGTTTTTGCTCGGTGCTCCCCTCTTTATCTAAGAGTTTGAGTTATTGGTTTGGTGCAATTGATCATATTAGATTCGATGTGCGCCTAGTTGGCTACCTGGTGCACGAGTTTATCTATCGGGCTTATGGGACCTGGTTGGCATATCAATATAGGTCAGATAGAATCCTACACACGTGCCTATATGTACTTTTCTGTGTTGTTGTATTATTGTGTTGTTCTATTCTACTTATTCCTGCTTTATTTACTATTCTTACTTAGTCGGCCTATTATTCCTTTGAGGTACCTTTATCTCCTACTCATACTACACTCTATCTCTGCTTTGTGATGCAAGTCCTAGCATGAGTCGGCGGTGCTGATTTTAGTAAGTTAGTAGTAGATTTTCTAGATACTTGGGTAAGCATATGGCGTTCTTGGATCATTTCAGAGTCTCCTTTAGCACTAGTGACCTGTCTTTTGCTTTTTGAGACTATGTTTATGGTACATGTGTGTATATTATTTTGGCCCAATTCGAGGTAGTACTTGTTATCTTAATAGCAATACTTGTGAGTTTTAGGTTCAGGGAGGGGTTCTTTATCACACACATGAATATATATATATATATATATATATATATATATATATTACCTCGACAAGATTCTATGCCACCTAAATGCTCTTCTAAGAACATATATCAACTATTAATACTCAAGGTAAATTAGAGTCCTCCAAAAGTAAGGAAATTTCACCAAAGCTGGATGAAAGTGGTCCTAATGTTGTGTCTACTGTTATGTCACCTCAATCAACATTATAAAATAATGAAGCACTAAATGGCGTTAGTACATAATATGTATGATATGGATAAAAGCTGAGTGAAACAACTGTCTAAAACTAAACGTACTAAGATAAAATGAGTAATTCCGAAAATAGACAAAAACATAGTTAACTGAGTAGTAAAAAATGCATGGGTGATTTAATAACAAAAGTATAAAATTTAATATATGCAATAATAGAAAATATTGAAAATAATATAACTTCACTTTGCTTGGAGAGTTCATCGAACTAACAACCATCACTTAGGGCATTGTGATAATTCAATGTCTCCCACGCTACCAAAGCTATTGTATACCTTGTGAGGGCAAAGAACTAAACTAATGGATCAATCTCTGAGCCTTTACAGGGGGCTTTCTAAGGAGTCGCTAGAATCAAGGACACGATCCTATACTACACTACCGGTGCAGTTTTGGGATTTGGATTCTTTGAATCCTCACCCAACTTGATGCTCAATATTACTATAAAATATATGCAATATACTCAATAATTGTAACAATGTCCCAGTTTAGAAAAAAAACTGAAAATCTGATACTTCATGTCGATGATCAAATAATACTTCTTTAGAATTGAACTGAATTTTAAAGAAACATGACTATGCTTTTCTGAAAATCTTAATATGCTTTCTCAAATCTTAGGTATGCTTTGTTTAAAGCTGATGATGCTTTCTTTAAGAAACTACTTTATTTTTTTTTTTAAAAAAATATGCATCTTGACACACAAATATACTTTCTTGAAACTCTTCTAAGATAATACATTTGAAGAAAAATATACTGTTAGGACCTTTGCAGGTCCAACTATGCTATTTTGATGATGATAAATTGAACCAAGTTTAGGCTGCTATACTAGTAATCAGAAAGCTAAATCCACCCAGAAATAGGAGAATCGCATAAGAAAACAGTATCAGAACAATACTCAATAAGGAAAAGAATTAGATTAAGACTGGTATAAGGAAAGGTGTACGTGTCATATTCAAAGAAGGAGTCTAATTAAGGAACAACTTTAGAGTCAACTATATAAGAAAATAATAACCCTAGTAGTAACAGCTTTTGCAAGTCTAAGAGAGAATTCTTCAAGTAAGAGCAACTGGCACGAGAGTATTGAAGCAAGATCTAGAGTTAGGTTTCTCTTATTTGTTCAAATTGTTGCAATCTTCTTACAATCATTGTTTAGTGATAATAATTGTAAGAGATTGTTTTCTTTGAGAGAGTTATTGTTGAGAATGGGTTTGGATTTCGATAGTTGCGAGTTAGGGTAGTGGAGGTTGGTGTGTTGAGAGTTGCGAGTTTGTAATTTTGACATGGCTTAGTTTTAAAGTAGTGAAGTTGTTTAAATCCTACAAGTGTTGGTAGTAGTTGTTTCTCCATTGAGTATGGAGTTTTCCACTATAATTCTTGTGTTTGTTTGGTGTTACATTCATTCTTATTTAGTTGGTCCTGCTAATGAAATAGGTTCGCTAGTAGGATAGCGGTAGTAGACTTTTAAATTGGTATCAGGCTAGATCTTTTTGAATAAATGCTAACCACCTTGAAAAGCTTAATGGCAGCTCCACCTACTTCTCAAGAGGGAGCCTCTCAAAACTGTTTAATGGAAACTGCTACAACTGGTAGAAGAATCGAATGATGGATCACATAGTCAGAGAGAGGCCAAATCTCTGGAACGTCATCCTAGACAGACCAATAATTCCTATAAAGGATATTACTACGCCTAACACCTGAGTGCCTTAGGAACGTACTGAATGATATGCAGTTGACAAGCTAGCAATCCAAAACAATGGCAAGGCTAAAAAGATTCTGATTTGTAGCATTGGTCCTGAGGAGTAAAATAGAGTATCTGCCTATCAAGATATGAAAGCGATTTGGGACACTCTTCAGATAACACATGAAGGAACCACCCAAGTCAAGAACTCTAAAGTCAACAATCTCAAAAAAATAGTATGAGCTTTTCAAAATGTTGGAAGGTGAAACCATACAGGACATGCATACCAAATTCACTACTATAGTGAATAGAATCTACTCACTAGGTAAAATAATTCCTACTGGAAAGGCCATACGAAAGATGTTGAGTGTTTTTCCTAAATCGTGGGAATGTAAGGTGGAGGCCATCACTGAAGCTTGGGATCTCAACACTTTGACCATGGATGAGTTGATGGGAGCACTTTTGACTTACAAACTGAAAAAGAACCAGGAGAAGGAGTTGAATAATAAGCGAAAAGATAATAACCTAGTTCTTAAAGCCACTAAGAAGAAATATTATGAAAACAAATATTGCCTTAGTAACAAAGTTGTTTGAAAGAGTGCTACGAAAAGGTCCAGGAGGTTAGAAAAGGATTCCTTAGAGAAACACTGATAAATATCTGAGGGAACAACTTTTTCACAAGTGCTGAAGTCCTTTCTACTTAATCCAGTTATGCTGTCACGACCCAAGCCTAGGGCCTAGCGTGAAACGGTGAATGGGGAACCCGAAGGAACCCCAAACAAGCCTCTTAACTTATCATTACACGTCATCAGTTGCGAAAGAATATAAAAGTAATACGGAGCAAAAATAGGGGTAAAGGGCTAAGGAAAAATCTTGCATAATATCATAATCATGAGACAAAGAGTCAAAGCTCATATCATAGATACATGGCATGTCCAACAAACACCTCTACTACTTAGATAAGAGCGGGGGCCAAGACAAAGCAACCTTGCTCACACTCATAGTCAAACTAGAACATTAAGAAGAGTGTCCCAATACATAATAGAGAAACATAGATAAACATCCTCGGAATGGAGGACTCACCAACTAGCTTGAGGAGTACCGAACTAGCCACGTAGAGGAGGAGGATGATCAACTTGGGCTCCGGTTCCTACATGGTGATATCATGTAGGCAAGAGTATGCATTAGTATGTTTGAATGTACTAAGTATGTAGGATACAATGCAAGAAGAGATAGGCATCACAATCAAAACACATAACAATATGCTATAGGCATAATATAACAGTATGACATGTATGATCAATGCTCAAGTAAAACATGCTTAATTAACTCATGCTCATATAGGATATCATATGCATAGAAAAGACAAGCAAGATTTTTAAAGTACAAACCCCTTGGTAGGTTGATGATGATCTCACCCTATCACCCTAGTGGTATGGTACAAACCCTCACATGGTTGGTGATAATCTCACCCTATCACCCTGGTGGTGAAGTACAAACCCCTCACATTGGTGGTTAGTACAAAGCGCCATCTAGGTTATCAAGGCGCTAGCCCCTTGATTCACTATCAAGGTACTAACTCCTCAATAGGGTTATCTAGGCTCTTAGTCCCTGAATCGAGCATGGTCTAATGCAACACTTTATATAGAATATATCATATACACAAGCTATTTTCATCATCATATAGTTGTTCATATCATATCTCATGCTTTGGACCTTTAATTCCTCAAGAAACGAAATCCAGACATTTTATCAAATACTTAGAGAGTGTGTAGTGCTAGTGTAAAATCATGCAAATCAATACTGAAATCATGCTAGTAAATTCAATGCAAAAGCTTCCATAGATACTTGGTAACACCTTCAAGCATCAAAATCCTTCACCAATCCTTTCAATAGATCTTAGATTCATAGCTTAAAACATGGTAAAATAGTCACAATTTCATATGCTTAAACATAGTGTGCAATGATTCTTTTAATAATCAAGACCCATGAATAAATAACCTTTAAATCATGCAATTTGTAAGGAAAAAAAGCTAGGACATCATGGGTGAAAGAAACCCATGAAAAAAACCCACATACTTTAGTTTTGAAGAAACTCTTGGTGAAGATTTAAAATGGAGGCTTGACGCTTGAAGGAAATCCTTAGATCCGGAAAAGGTTTTGAGATTTGAATTTAGGAGTGAAAAATATGGCTAAATGTTTGAGTGGGTATTGGGGAATGTTGAGGATGATATGAGGGTGAAATACTGCTAAGTATAGGTAAATACCCATTTGGGACACTTATGCCCAAGACTTAAAAGTCTTCGACTGAGTTGAAAAAATAGTCACAAAATAATACCTTTACGTGTTGCGGAAGTGGCGCGCTTTGCTCTCTGAAAATTACATTTTTGAAATTTCATAATTGCTATGTTTTCGCTCTTAAATTAGGGTTAGACCCTTCTCACCCTAAGTTTGACCCCCTAAACAAGAATAAGAAGTCAGATTTTCGATATCACGCACGGATTTTCAAATATATGAAAATTACGATTCTGGGCACTTCCGAAGCATATGTTCGGGCACTTTATAGGGTCGTTTCAATATCCCCCCTTGGGAACATTCGTCCCCGAATGTAAAAGCAGCTTACAGGAAAAGAGTGATCATAAACAAATCAGCCCAACAAGAACGTAAAATTACATTTAAAACACCAGTTTCAAAATCTCAACATAAGTATAAAATCATCATAAATTTGCCAACTTAAACATGAATGCATATGAATAACATAGGGGCTGAAATATAAAAGTTGATATCACATAGGGACTTAGATTAAGTACCTTAGGCTTGAGTGGAGTGGAAAAGATAAGTATATTGCTTTTGCATGTCCACTTCAGTCTCCCATGTAGCACTTTTGACTTGTTGATTCCTTCAACGGACCTTAACCGATGCCACCTCCTTGTTCCTCAATCTCTTCACTTGCCTATCGAAATTCTAAACTGGAACCCCCTCATAAGTCAATTTATCCACAACAATCCCCACCACATCAAGAGGCACAATAGCATTAGGATCGCCCACACATTTCCTTAACGTAGAGACATAAAACACCAGACGAACCAATTCAATTTCACTAGGCAACCTCAACTCGTAAAATATCTTGCCAACCCTTCTCATGACCTCATAAGGTCCAATATATCTTGGGATCAACTTTTCCTTTCTAAAAAATGGACCACACCCTTCATAGGTGAAACCTTTTGGTAAACCCAATCACCAACTTTGAATTCAAGGTCTCTTCTTCTCACGCCAACATAGGATTTATGACGTCTTAGGGATGTCTTCAACCTTTCCCTCATTATCATAACCTTCTCAAGAGCCTCCATAACCCGATTTGGTCCCAACAAGGATATCTCACCAACCACAAACCATACGACCGGTGATCTAAAATGTCTCCCATAAAGAGCCTCAAATGGAGCCATACTGATGCTAGAATGATAGCTTTTGTTGTAGGCAAACTCAATCAACGAAAGATGATCATTCTAACTACCTTTAGGCTCCAACACACATGCTCTAAGAATATCCTCAAGGGTTTTGATGGTCCTCTTGGGTTGGCCATCCGTTTGAGGGTGGAAGGTCGTAGAAAGCTTAACTCTAGTACTAAGACCCCTTTGGGAAGATCTCCAAAAATATGAAGTAAATTATGCCCCGTGATCCGATATGATAGATAGGGAACACCATGTAACCTTATCAAGTCATGAATGTATAACTTTGCATAATCTTCAGCCCCATATGTGTTCTTAACCAGTAGAAAATGATCCGATTTCGTCATCCTATCAATCACCACCTAAATGAAATCAAAACCTTTTCTAGTCTTGGGAAACCTAACCACAAAATCCATATTAATCACTTCTCACTTCCAAGTAGGGATCTCTATGTCTTGGGTTATGCCATTCGGCCTTTGATGTTCGGCTTTGACTTATTGACAACTATGGCAACCGGAAATGAATTTGGTAATGTCCCTCTTCATGCCTCCCCACCAATACACATCCCTCAAGTCTCTGTACATTTTGGTAGAATAGGGTGGATAGAATAAGAAGAATTATGGGCCTCATCAAGGATTTTCTACCTTAAACCATCAACACAAGGCACACACAACCTACTTTGGTACCAAAGGGCACCATCTCCCCCTTGGGAGAAAACCTCTACTTTGGCCTCTTTCACCAAGACCTTTAATTCAAGCAAGGAGGAGTCAAGATCTTGTTTTGCTATTACCTCATCAACCAATGAAGACTTAGACCCATCAACAACAACCACACCATCATCACCAACCTATTCCAATCTAATTCCCAATCTAGCCAATTGATACACCTCCCTAGCCATTTCCTTATCACCACCATCAACATGAGCTAGGCTACCCATAGACACCCTACTCAAAGCATCTGCCATAACATTAGCCTTACCCAGATGATAATGCACACTCATGTCATAGTCTTTAAGAAGTTCTAACCATCTCCTTTGCCTCAAGTTGAGTTATTTTTGAGTGAAAACATATTGGAGGCTCTTATGATCGATGAACACATCAACATGCACCCTATGCAAGTAACGATGTCAAATCTTTAATGCAAACACCACGTCGGCTAATTCAAGATCCTGAGTAGGGTAGTTCTTTTCATGGAACTTGAGTTGCCTAGAGACATAAGATATGACCTTACCATTTTGCATCAACACACAAGCCAAACCAACCAGGGAAGCATCACAATACACTACAAATCCCTCAGGCCCATCCGGTAGTGGCAATATAGGAGCAGACACGATCTTATCTTTCAATGTTTGGAAGCTCCTCTCATACACATCAGTCCATACAAACTTAACCTTCTTTTGAGTCAATTTTGTCATAGGGGAAGAAATGGAGGAAGACCCATTCACAAACCTTCTATAATAACCCACTAAGCCTAAGAAGCTCCTAATATTCCATGGGATCAATGGTCTAGGCTAATTTCTAATAACATCGGTCTTCTAAGGATCCACTTTAATATCATCCCCCTACACCACATGTCCGAGGAAGGCAACCTCCTTCAACCAAAATTCACACTTTTCATACTTGGCATACAATTTCTCCTCCCTCAATATTTGCAACACAACCCTCAAAATGATCCATATGCTCCTCCTTACTATGTGAATAAATCAAAATATCATCAATGAAGACCACAACAAAAGTGTGAAGGTATGGTTTGAAGACCCTATTCATAAGGTCCATGAAGATGGCCGGTACATTGGTCAACCCAAAAGTCATCACAATAAACTCATAATGCCATACCTAGTCCGGAAGGCTATTTTGGGAATATCACACTCCCTCACCTTCACTTGATGATATGCGGACCTAAGTTCAATCTTAGAGAAATAGCTAGCCCCTTGCAATTGGTCAAACAAATCACAATTCTTGGAAGAGGATACCTATTCTTTATAGTGACCCTATTAAGTTGCCAATCGTCAATACACATCCTAAGGGATCCATCTTTCTTTTCCACAAACAACACCAGAGCACCCCAACATGATTCGTTAGGTCTAATAAATCCCTTCTCCAACAAGTCCATCAATTGCTCCTTCAACTACTTCAACTCCGCCGAGGCCATACAGTAAGGGGGAATAGAAATGGGTTGAGTATCGGGGATAATATCTATACCAAAGTCTATTTCCCTTTTGGGAGGAACACCGGGAAGGTCATTTAGGAAGATATCAAGAAACTCACTTACAACCGGGAGCGACTCTATGGGAAATACTTTAGACTCCACATCTCTAACCCTCACAAGATGGTAAAGACACCCCTTAGGGATCAACTTACGGGCTATAATGCAAGAGATGAATCTAACCTTGACCACCACATCTTTACTTTCCCACTCAAGGATAACATTTAGAAATTGAAATTTGACCCTATGGGTTCTACAATCAAAAGTAGCATAGTAGGTATGCAACCAATCCATCCGAAGAGTGAGATCAAAAACAACCATGTCTAATTCAACAAGATCCCAAGGCAACAATTTATGAAGAATGCAAATAGGACAACTTCTATAAACTTTGTTAGCAATAATAGATGCACTAATTGGAGCAGATATTTCATATGATTCATGCAATAACTTGAGGTCAACATTCAACTTTTAGGAAACAAAGGGGGTGACAAAGTAATGAGTGGCACCTGGATCAATCAAAGTATATACATCAAAGATTTTCAACATACCGATAACAACATTGGGAACCTCACCAACCCCTTGCCTCCCATGTAAAGCTTAAAATCAACTGTACCTCGGGTCATAACCTTTATGACCACCCCTACCCAATGGAACCACATTTGCACCTCAGCCTTTGGCCGGGTTTCTTGGACAATCTACCTCTTTATGACCAAACTCCCCACATTCAAAGCATGTTAGAATCTTTCAAACATGGGCCTCTATGATTCTTCCCTATTAAAGACAAACAACAATAGGACCCACACCACCAACACCTTGAGGCCTAAGGAAGTCATTGGCAAACCCCTTATTAGTAGTATGGGAAGACCCTTGGCTTTGGTGAAATCTAGCACCCTTTTTGAACTTACCCTCAAAACGAGCCCTCTTGGTCTCATGACCCATTCTCTTCCTCAACTTTTCTCCTTCCATTTGTTCGGCATATGTCATCAATCGGGACAAGTCCATGTCACTAATTAGCACGGCGAATTGGTATTCTTCACTCACTAAGTCGACGACCCCCATCACAAATTTATTCATCCTAGATATAGGATCGGCCACCAAATGAGGTGCATTCTTTGAAAGTTGATTGAACTTGAGGGAATACTCCTTCACACTCATGTAACCTTGCTTTAAATTCATAAATTCTACCAACTTAGCTTCCTTAAGCTTAAGAAGGATGAACCTATTAAGAAAAGCCAATTTGAACACCTCCGAAAGCACCACATTACCATTTCCCTTCTCCCCCTTCCACTGATCATACTATATTTGGGATACCCATTTGAGTTGGTAATAGCCAACTATACCTTTTCATTTGGCCCAACACCCATGATATTCAAAATCTTGTAAACCTCATCAATGAACTCTTGTGGATCTTCATCCACCTTTGACCCATAGAACATTGGAGGATTCATCCTTATGAAGTCCCTTACCCTAGCTCCAAGGGTAGTAGCATGAGAGGCTTGGGACCCTTGATTGACTTGGATGGCCACAACTTGGGCAAGCATAGTGAGAGCATCTCGGAGCTCACCATTGGTAGGTTACTCCTCGGGTGTTCGGCCCCTCCTTCCTCGAGTGTTAGGTATGATCTAGGATAGAAAAGAACAATTATTGGGGGGGGGGGGTAGGGGGAACTTACCACAACTCTATAGCATGACCTAAAACTTGAGGAAGGGAAACATTTCCTAAAACACCTCACAGCCTCCTATTCATAGTCATGGCGCACTTCACAACCATGAATAAGACTCTAATTGATACGATGTGTTGGACTCCAAGGATCTATCAATGTAGTACTCTGATACCATGCTCCTCACGACCCAAACCTAGGGCCTAGACATGAAATGACAAATGGGAAACCTAAAGGAACCCCAAACAAGGCTCTTAACTTATCATTACATATCATCGGTTGTAGAAGAACATAAAAGACATAATAAGTAGGAATAGGGGAAAAGGGCTAAGGGAAAAGCTTGCATAACATCATAATCAAAAGATAAAGAGTCAAAGCTCATATCATAGATACAAAGCATGTCCAACAAACACCTCTACTACTTAGATAAGAGTGGGAGCCA
Organism: Solanum medicagineum; assembly: GCA_026153255.1. NCBI lineage: Eukaryota > Viridiplantae > Streptophyta > Magnoliopsida > Solanales > Solanaceae > Solanum > Solanum medicagineum. Next base: position 10,483,911 of record JAPFFP010000088.1, read on the forward strand.
AAACAAAGCAACCACGCTCACCCTCATAGTAAAAATAGAACATAAAAAAGAGTTTCTCAATACATAATAAGAGAAACAAAGATAAACGTCCTCAGAATGGAGAATGAACCAACTAGCTTGAGTAGTACCGAACTAGCCACGTGGAGGAAGAGGATGATCAACATGGGCTCCAATTCGTACATGGTGATACTATGTAGGCAAAAGTGTGCATTAGTACATTTGAATGTACTAAGTATGCAGGATGCAATGCGACAAGAGATAGGTATCACAATCAAAATGCATATCAATCGGCAATAGGCATAACATAACAGTATGACAAGTATGACCAATGACCTAGTTAAACATGCTTAAGTAACTCATGCTCATATGTAATATCATATATTTAAAAGAGATCATGCAATATTTCCAAAGTACAAGCCCCTTGGTAGGTTGATGATGATCTCACCCCATTACCTTGGTGGTATGGTACAAACTCACATGGTTGGTGATAATCTTACCCTATTACCCTGGTGGCGAAGTACAAATCCGTCACATGGTTGATGAGTACAAACCCCCATCTAGGTTATCAAGGAACTAGCCCCTTGATTGATTATCAAGGTACTAACCCCGTGACAAGGTTATTCGGGTTCTTAGTCCCCCCGTATCGGGCATCATCTAATGCAACACTTTATATAGAACATATTATATACACAAGCTATTTTCATCATCATATAGTCATTCATATCATATCTCATGCTTTCGACCTTCAATTCCTCAAGAAACCACATCTTGACATTTTATCAAACACTTAGAGGGTGTATAGTGCTAGTGTAAAACCATGCAATTTAACCATGAAATTATGCTAGTAAATTCAATGTAAAAGCTTCAATAGATACTTGGTAACACCATCAAGCAATAAACATCAAAATTCTTTACCAATCCTTTCAATAGATCATAGATTCATACCTCAAAACATAGGATAGTCACAATTTCATATGCTCAAACATAGTGTACAGTGATTTTCATAATAATCAAGACCCATGAATAAATCACCTTTAAATCATGCAATTTGTAAGGAAAAGGAGCTTGTGCATCATGGTGAAAGGAACCATGAAAGAAAGCCACAACCTTAGCTTTGGAGAAACTCTTAGTGAAGATTGAAAATGGAAGCTTGAAGCTTGAAGAAAATCTTTAGATGCGGAAGAGGTTTTGAGACTTGAATTTAGGAGTGAAAAATATGGTTAAGTATTTGAGTGAGTATTGGGGAATGTTTAGGATGATATGAGGGTGAAATATGGCTAAATATAGGTAAATACACGTTAAGGAACATTTAGGTCCAACACTTAAAAGTCTTGCACCGAGTTAAAAGACATAGTCACAAAATAATACCTCTACACCGTTGAAGCGGCGGTTTGCTCTCTGAAAATTGCATTCTTAAAATTTGATAATTGCTAATCTTTCACTCTTCAATCGGAGTTAGATCCTTTTACCTCTTAGTTTGACCCCTTGAACAAGAATATGCAGTTGGATTTTCAATATCGTGCATGAATTTTGAGATATATGGAAATTACGATTCCAAGCACGTTCGAGGAACATTTTCGGGCACTTTTTGGGGCCATTTCATCTTCCCCCTTGGGCTCTTGAATACAAGGAAAAATAATCCTGAGAAGGCCAAGGAAACCAGAACTAGCCCATATGTTCTCAATGGTAGGAGGATGACGAATCAAAAGGTGGATATATCGGTGAAAAGGGCACTCGCGGCACTAAGGAACAACTCTGGAGGGTAATGTGTAATGACCTTGAAGGTCATTTTTGGTACTTTGACCAAATTACCATTTTTCCCATCCTAAAATTATCTTGGGTCATTTTGGGGGAAGTTCAAAAGTCAAATTTTGAAAATATCATAAAAAGTTTGAGTTTTGCAAAAAAAAAAAAAGAGTTTTAAAGGTCTTTAAGTTGGAAATTTTGAGTTTTGGAGTCATTTTGAGTTTCATAAGTCAAAATTTGATTCTGTTGATTACATTAGCTTTGGAACACCAAATGTAGTCTAGGAGAACTTGCAGAATAGAATTTGGAGCTAAAACAGAGATTTTAGGCTCAAAGTTGCATTTTTCAATTTATTTTGGATCATATGTTTCACTTTGGTCAATATTCAGGGTTCGGGAGCTTGTATCGAAATTTTATCAGTTTTAGTGGTTCTAGGTGGTGAAATCAATGCTAGAAATATGCTCATTGTAATTTTTATAGGTTCTGCAAATATTTTGAGTTTTTAGGTCTGAAACTAGTTTAAATGATCCTTCTTGGGTTCAGAACCACGAAGGTTCTGGATTTGAATTTTGACAGTTCCATTGACTCCGGATCATCATTTTTGATAAGGTTCATTGTTTGGTTTGTGTTCACGATGTTCTGAATAAATTCCCGAGGGTCAGGTTCCTATTATTGATTTTGGCTAAATTAGTAGTACATTGTTGTTTCTAGTGCATTTGGTACCAGTACTCCATGTTCGCGCCTTTGGGACTGTATTCCCGGAGACCCAACAACCAGACCTCTACGTTCGCGGGGTGACCGTTATGTCCGTGAGGTTATGCCTTTCTAGCTTCTGTGTTTGGGGATATGGCTCTGCGTTTGAGGAGCATTGCACGTGCCTGAATAGTGTCTCCTTTTAAAATATGTGATTTAAACCCTTTCCACCATTTTTGGTGATTCAACCTTCCTTTTTGAGAGAGATTTCATGGGTTTTCGAGGAGAAGTGATTGGGCAACTAATTTCTAACCTATTTCAACTATTTTTATTGATTAGTTTGTGGTTTTAACTTCTATTTTGGGGATTTAATGGCGGAAATTAGGGATTTTGAAATAGAATTTCCTAAACTTAAATCATTGATTTCTCCCTCATCTTACTCAATTTTTGAACCGGTTTCACTGTTGTATTCCTTGTTATGAGTAGAAAATTTTCATCCTCAAATTTTCAATTTCGAACTATGTTTTCTAGCATGAGATTTTTGACCATTTTGCCTTTTTTGTCAAATTCATTGATTTTAGTGTCATTAGATTCATTATGTGATTGTGGTGCTATATTTGTATAGATTGTAGTGATTTGGAGTATCGTAGGAGAGAGAATGAGATGATTCTTTCTTGAATTTGGGAGTTTATTTGAGGCAAGTGGAAATCTAACCTTTTATTAACTATGAATGAACCTTGTATGCTCCTATATACATGGAATTGAGTATTAGGAGTAGAATTGTACAATTTTAGGCTTGATGGTGAATTCTCATATTGAGTACTTGTTCATATAACTATATATTGAGTTGTAATTTAATTGTGATTTTGAAATTTATGTGATTTTGTGATTCATTTAGTGTTGTAACAAGATGGTGCTTATATTGTGACATAATGATATCGAGATATAGTTGATAATGAGACACTATTGATGTTGAGACATTGATGAAAAGAAAACACTATTGATACTGTGACATTGATGGCATTGAAATAATGAGATCATTTTGATTGATAGTATTATGATGTTACTGAGATCATGCATATTGCATTTGTTATTACTTGTGCATTGATACATGTGATTGCTACAACCAAGATATGAGTAAGGAAATGTATGGATTGGTGGCCAAGGTCTCTACCGGTTGAGCCAAGGTAATATGACGACGGTCTAAGGTCTTTTTCTCATGCATCCAAGGTCTTCTTTAGATGGGTGAGCATTTTTTGAGGTCTTTGCTGGGTGTTTCACAGATACATAGTCTATGTGAGACCCCCATGGGAGTCCAATCTGAGGCATAATATAGTTAGAGAATGTGTATCGGAGGGCAGACATGCATCATGATTATTTAACATTGCATTGGATTGTTTGCATCTCATGGCATCCACTCCATCTCATACCATATCTGATTGATATAATTGTATATTGTTTATAAGATTGTGTACTTATTGTATCCCTGATCTTGATGTAAGTGTTGGATCTATCTATATACTTGTGTGATGAGATACTATGCTAGAAGATGAGTATATCTATATTGCTGTGATCTGTATATTATATTATGCTGGGACTTTTTTGAGTGCAGGATTTTAGTTACGATGGTTTGTGGTTGGAATTTAAGGAGTTTCTTATGTTCTGCATTACTTTACCTTATATTTCCATTTGCTAAGTACCCCATGTTTGGTGTTCACCCCTTGCTACATTTTGTAGGTTGTAAGCCTTGTCCATCTTGATAGACTTTTTTCTTGTTTGATTGAGCTTTCGGACTTCTTGTGAGGTAGCTGCTTATGTCTCCAGCAGGCTTTGAGGATTCCACTTTTATGTTTCGATTCTATTTGAGGACTTGACATTATGCCTTATATTTCATTTGTATATTCTATGTATAGAGGCTTGTACATGTGACACCAGTCCTTGGGATAGTTGTAGCGTCTTTTCTTTCGCTTATAGCGGTATTTGTTAAGTTGCTTAGGTTTTAGGCTGACTCGCCTTGGTGGGTTAGGTGAGTGCCATCACACTCGAATTTTGGGTTGTGTCAATTTGGTATCAGAGCCCTAGGTTCATAGGGATAACTGGGGCTAAGGGGAATCTTTCATGTCGAAGAGTATCAAAAGAGTCAAGCTCATAGCATTAATACATATCTTATCCAACAACACCTCTAAACATGAACTTAGTGGGGGCCAAGACAAGCATCAGTGCTCACCCTCATAGTCAAGCATATAATAAATAGGAAAGATAGTCTTTATACATAGCGAAGGATGAAGTCATCGACCCCGAAGTTGAGGACTCACCACTTGCTTTGTGGAGAAGTCGTACTAGCCACATGAAGGAGGAGGATGATCAAGTGGGGCTCTGGTTCCTACATGGTAACATCATGTAGGCATAGAGTATGTATTAGTACATTTTAATGTACTATGTATGTAGGATGCAATGCAACAATAGATAATCAACATAGCAAAAATGCATAATTAGGCAATATATGGATATATAACAATATGGCATGCATGAATGATACTTGAAGTAAACATGCTTATATATAGAACATGTTACATGTGTAGAAAGATACCTTTATGAGTAACCAAGGCCTACCACCTCCTTGGCGAGGTGATTGAGGTACAAACCCAAAAACAAGGTAGTTGGGGCCTAATACCACCCGAGCGAGGCAATTGATCAACTTCCAACACTATAGATACTTTTCTTAAAATCAACACATTTACACCATATATTCATCATCATAAGGTCATACAAGTCATAGGTCATGCAATAGGACATCAATGGCTCAAGAACTCTAAATCGAACAATTTATCAAACACTTGGAGGATGTGTAATGCTAGTGCAAAGCCATGTAATTAAAGAGTGAAATCATGCAAGAAATCTTTAAGTAAATCATCCCATCAATACTTGGTAACATCATCATACAATATACATCAAAACCCTTCATCAAATCTCAAGATCGATCAAAGATTCATAACTTAAAACATGTTAAAACACACACTTTTACAAAACCCCAACATAGTTAATAGTCAAATTCATAATAGAAAACCCACATGTAAAATCAACTCAGAAACATGTATCTTAGGTAAAAAGGAAGCTTGAGCACCATGGGTGAACGGACCCAATTGTTGAAACCCACATACCTTGACTTTGGAGAATCCCTGAAGAAGATTGGTAATGGAGACTTGAAGCTTGAATGAAAACCTTAAGATCCGGATTGAGTTTTGGCACTTGAATTTAGGGTGAAACATTTGTCTAAGTGTTTGAGAGAGTATTGGGGAATGTTTAGTATGATATGAGGGTGAAATATGACTAAGTATAGGTACTTTCACGCATAGGAAGGCTTAGGCCCAAGACCCAAAAGCCTTGGACTGAAGTAAAAACCGGCAACATTTTTACACTGTGGCGTATCCTTGGCGCGTCGTGCCAGGGGCGTGGAGAGCTCTCTAGAAATTGATTTTTGAGAAAATGAAATTGCAATTCGTTTAATCTAAAATCGGGGTTGGACCTATTTCCCACTCAATTTGACCCCCTAATCAAGAATATAAGTCAAATTTTTGATATCTCGCACGAATTTTGAGATATATGGAAATTATGATTCCGGGCACTTCCGAGGCATATTTTTGGGAACTTTTTAGGTTGTTTCATTCACCCCTGGACTGATGGTAAGTCTAAGAGGAACATTCAGGTATTAGAAGATATGTTTCGTGCCTGTGTTATTGATTTTGGGGCTAGGTAGGGCCAATATTTAGCCTTAGTGGAGTTTGTGTACAATAACTGTTGCATTCCAGCATTTAGATGGCTCCTTTTGATACTTTGTATGGCTGAAGATGCAGATCACCCAGGTTGGTTTTATGTAGTAGCGGTGGTGAGTATGGGTGTGGATATTTTGAGAGATGATCCTGAGTGAGTCCAATTGATTCAGAGTAGATTGGTGATAGCCAAAGCTGCTAAAAGAGCTATACTGATAGGTGGGTTTGACCTTTGGAGTTCATGGTTAGTGACATGGTTTGGTTTAAGGTCTCACCTTTGAAGGGTCTTATGAGATTCGGGAAGAAAGGCAAGCTCAGCTAGAGGTTTATTGGTTCTTTTGAGACCCTTGATAGAGTAGGAGAGGTGGCTTATAGAGTTTCCTTGCCACTCAACCTATCTTCAGTCCATCTAGTATTCCATGTTTTGATGTTGCGTTGTTATACCCTAGACGAGTCTCATGTGATTTCTATTGATTCAGTAGAATTGAACCCTGAATTGACTTATGAAGAGCATCTGGTAGCCTCTATGGATAGGAAAGTGAGGAAATTAAGGACTAAGGAGATCGTTTCAGTAAAGGTCTAGTGGAGCCATAGACCCGGGAGTGAGGCTACTTGGGAGATAGAGTCGGAGATGTGCGCCCGATACCCTCAATTCTTTGAGCCTTCATGTATGTTCCTTATATCATTTTTGAGAACGAACATTATCTTTAGTAGTGGATGTTGTAATGACCTCAAAGGTCATTTTTGGTATTTTTGACCAAATTAGTATTTTGCCCCTCTCAAAAGTTGTCTTTGGTCATTTTTGGGTAAGGTCAAAAGTCAAATTTCAAAAATTTCATAAAAAGTTAGAGTTTTACAAAAGAAAGAGTTTTAAAGGGCGTTAAGTTGGAACTTTTAAGTTTCGGAGTCATTTTGAGTTTCATGAGTCAAAATTTGATTCTGTCAATTCAATTAGCTCCGGAATGTCAAATATGGTCTAGTAGAACTTGCATAACTAAATTTGGAGTTAAAGGGATATTTTAGGCTAAAAGTTTCATTTTCAGTTCATTTTGGATCACAGGTTTTACTTTGGTCTACAGTCGGGGTTTGGGAGCTTGTATCGAAATTCTGTCAGTTCCAGTGGTTCCAGATGGTGAAACTAATGCTAGAAATGCCCTCATAATTTTTAGAGGTTCTGTGAACATTTCAAGATTTTAGGTTCAAAACTAGTTTAAATGATCCTTCTCGGGTTCGGCACCACGGAGGTTCCAGATTCGAATTCGGACAATTCCATTGATCACTAATTTTTGGTAGGGTTATATGTTTGGTTTGTGTTCAGGGGTTTTGAAAGAATTCCCGAGGGTCAAGTTCTTGCTATTGGTTTGGGTTGAATTACTGGTGCATTGCTGTTTCTGGTTAATCTGGTGCCAGTATTCTGCGTTCGCGCCTTTGGGACTACATTTGCGAAGACCCAACAACAAGACCTCTGTGTTTGTAGGGTGACTTTCAAGTCTGTGAAGGGTTATGTCCGTCTAGCTTCTGCATTCGCGGAGCATTGCACGTGCCTGTACATTTCGCCTTTTGAAATACGTGATTTAAACCATGTCCACCATTTTTAACGATTCAAGCTTCGTTTTCGGGAGAGATTTCATGGGTTTTCTAGGCAAAGTGATTGAGTAACAAATTTCTAACCTTTTTAATTTGTTTCCATTGATTGATTGTGTTTTGAACTTCTGATTTGGGGATTTAATAGTGGAAATTGAGGATTTTCGGAATAGAATTTCCTAAACTTAAATCATTGATTTCTTCCACATCTTAGCTCCATTTTTGAAACCGATTTCACTGTTGGATACTTTGTTAAGAGTAGAACATTTTCATTCATAAATTTTTAGTTTTCGGCTGCATTTTCCTGCATGTCATTTCTTACCATTTTACTCTTTTCTCTGAATTTATTGATTTTGGTGTCATTAGATTCGTTATGTGATTGTGGTTCTATATTAGTGTAGATTGTGGGGGTGATTTGGAGTATTGTAGGAGAGGGAAAATGACGATTCCTTCTTGGTTTTGGGACATTATTTGAGGCAAGTGAACTTCTAACCTTATGTTAAGTATGAATGAACCTTTTATGCTCCTATGTGCAGGGAATTGAGTATTTGGGGTAGAATTGTACCATTCTAGTCTTGATCGTGAATTTTCATATTGAATACTTGTTCATATGACTATATACCGAGTTGTAATTTAATTGTGAATTTGAAAATTATGTGATCTTGTGATTCATTTAGTGTTATAGCAAGATGGTGCTTATATTGTGATATGATGATATTGAGATATTGTTGATAATGAGACACTATTGATATTGAGACATTGATGATATGGAAGCACAACTGATATTGAGACATTGATGATAAGGAAACACTATTGATTTTGACATCTGGATAGCATTAAGATAATAAGATCATTTTGATTGATAATGTATATTACATTTATTATTACTTGTGCATGGATACTTGTGATGACTATGACCGAGATGTGAGTAATGAAATATATGTATTGGTGGTTAAGGTCTCTACCAGTCGAGCCAAGGTAATATGTCGGTGGTTCAAGGTATTTTTTGGATAGGTCCGATGTCTTTTTTAATTAGCCGATGTCCTTGCTGGCGGTGTTCACGGATACATGGTCTATGTGATACCCCCATGGTTTCTTATTTGAGGCATATATATGGTTAGGGAAGGTGTATCGTAGTACAGACATGCATCATAATTATTTGGCATATTGATCGGGAATCATTCAACTAGGGGCCCGTATCAATAATTAGGATTTTACGTGCAAAAATAACATACGCCCGATATTTTTTGCTTACATTGCATTGTATACATCTCATGGCATCCACTCCATCTTAGACCATATCTAATTTATATAATTGTATATTGTTTATGAGATTGTGTACTTATTATATCCCTGATCTTAATGTAAGTGTTGGATCTATCTATATACTTGTGTGATGAGATACTATGCTAGAAGATGAGTATATCTATATTACCGTGATCTGTATATTATATTATGCTGGGACTTTTCTAAGTGCAGGGTTGTAGTTTTGGTGATTTGTGGATGGGATTTAAGGAGTTTCTTGTGTTCTTCATCGCTTTATCTTAGGTTAGTTCCATTTGCTAACTATCCTGTGTTTGGTTCTCATCCCTTGCTATATTTAGTAGGTTATAAGTCTGGTCCATCTTGCTAGACTTTCTTTCTATTGGATTGACCTTCTAGACTTCTTGTGAGGCAGTTGCTTATGTCTCCAGTAGGCCTTGAGAACTCTACTTTTATGTTTTGGTTATATTTGAGGACGACATTATGCCTTGTATTTCATATAACTATTCTATGTATAGACGCTTGTACATTTGAGACCAGTCCTTGGGATGGTTATAGCGTGTTTTCTTGCGCTTATCTATATATTAGACTATTATCTTCTACTTTATCTTTATTTGTTAAGTTGCTTGGGTTTCAAGCTGACTCACCTTGGTAGGTTAGATAAGTGTCATTGCACATGGATATCAGGTTGTGATAGAATCTGATGGTGAAGCTTGTTATGCCGAAAAATGGCTTTCTTTTTGAAACGAAAGAAAATTCGAAAATCAAAATCGGTTTAAAACTCAATTGATTTAAGTAAACCAAATTCTCGAAATTCGAAAGAAAAACAGAAGTCGCCACCTAATTTTAAGGATAATTAGGAAACCAATAAACATTTAAAAAGATCTAATAGAAAAATCTTTTTAAAATCCAAAGAAAAATCTCAGGTTCACATTTCCACTTCGAGAAGGTTTTACACACTCGAAATGGCCGCTAAATGTGGTTATCCGACGATTAAAAAATTTGACTAACTTTTAATTTGACTTGAAAAGGATTGACTAATTTTTTGATTAATTTCGAAAGACTTCAATTACACTTGAAAACACTCCAACTAGACTTGACTAATACTGAAAGCAATTGACTACACTTGAAAAATTAATTAAGTTTGAAAATTAAACTAAAAAATGATAAAATCATATTTTTTGTTTTGATTCTATTATTATCATTTTTTTTGTTTTTATCTTTTATGCAAAATACGTTTCCAAAATGAAAATAAAATAAACTAACATATGATTTGACATACCGGGGAATTCAATTAAATTGAAACCAATGAAATGTTAGTATTCAAACAAATACAAATATGCAATAAAATAAAAGAGGATAGTTGAAATGATCCTGGGCCTTTATTCCATTAAATCTCTGTTAAAGCCTTTGGGCCTTTTCCTTACGCTGTTGTATACACATATGTATATCAGTGTATAAAACTGACTTTCAACTCTCAAGATTCTGTATATCAGTGTCCCAGGATCTGTCACGGCTTCCTTTCCTATATATTGGGTTAACTTGAGAGAGAAAGACTTGGGCCTCCATGGCCTCGAAGATGCAGAAGAGATTGGAGGAGTCCTAACGGACTCTCGAACAAGGGTTCACATGATAAGAAAAGAGACATAATTAGTATATGAATAAAGACTAAATTGAAATGAAGAAAATTCAAGTATTCTATTACAAAGGACTACAACCCAAGCAAAACTTCACAAGATTAGAAAAGGAAAAGACATGAAGGCGCATTTAATAACAAGAAACGTTTTTAAAGAGAACATTAACCCTTTTGATAAGAAGAAGAGTATCAGACAACGACAATGTAACAACATCCTGCTAAGCCTGTTCAAGGGCTTGGATAATATGAATGAAATATAGGGACTAGAATGTTCTTGCAAACTAGCAATCTAGAAATGAATAGCTTTAAAAATGGAATTTTTGAAGATTAATCATACAAGCATAAAGATGAACTTCAGTTGATGTCATGTTGAAAGAAAACTTAACATGACAATCAAACCATGAAACAACACAAAATTACGATTTAGTGTAATAACAGAACAAAGGAGAACCAATTAGTGTTGTAACAACAAATCTAGAGCATAACAGGCAGCAACTAAGGGAATATAAACATAGCAGTATCAAAACCTATACAGTCTAGACCAAAACAGCAGTACCAAAACATAGCATAGCATACTGCAGTAACAACATACACATGTAGTTACGAAGAAGAACTTTAATCAGCACATTAGGAGGACCAATTAGATCAAACAACAGTTTCAGAGTTTAGACAAAGCAATCCAAGAAAGGAACAAACATAAAAATTTGACAAGAGTACCAAATAGGCCAATACAAGTGCCTGTAACAAAACTGAGAAGGCATCAACTAATGAAACGGATTTAGGCCACTCAAACCAACGAGACAGTGATAAAGCTTTTGTTAGTACATATATCAGCTGGAGGAAACGCAGACATTGATATGAATGAACTAGACAATAGACCAACAACTTAACAAACATCACTGTAAAAGGGGATCAACCTCAATTTAAGCAACTTGAAAACAATAAATCAAAGTTCCCAGCTTACTAATCCATTCATGACTCGACAAATGAAGAACAAATGAACACTTTCATTCTACCTACTGTGAAACAAAACTCAGGAAGAGAAGTGAGGTACACTGACTCAAACAACTAAAATCTCGACAGAAAAATGACAATGACAACATTATTTAACTAAGTTAGAAAATAACTATATTTGCTGACAGCACCTTTAGAGACCAAAACCATCACCAAAATGAGTTAACAAACTGAAATTTGAAGATTAAGCAAGATCATTTCAATATTAGTTAGCTATTTATCAGTGAATCAAGACGATAGTAACAGCATCACAAGCACAACCCAGAAAAATCTTAACGACCAAACAACAACAGCACCACAACATCAACTTCGTCTCAACAGGGCATTTCCTGTCAGACAAACAAACGAGAAAAAAAGAACTTCCATATATTTTCAAGTATTCATATCCAAACACAACACAAGAAACTTAAAGTGAGAAATGAGGTCGGGCCATTACCTTTTTCGGAGCAGCGAACGGGGACGATGACGAGCTTGACGAAGCTTCGCCACCACCAAACCTTGTTCAAAGCTTTTTGACTCCGAAATTACACATTTTGGTTTCTAAATTGACAAGCGGTATTTTGACTAAAGCTTTCAGAATTTCACAGATAGTTGAGGATTGAAACTTGCTCAAATTTCTCGAGGTCAAGTTTACTAGTTTTTTTTTTTTATTTCCCCCCTTGAACGAAGAAGAAAAAGGGATTAAATAGCCCCAAGATTAGGTTCAGAGTGGGAGGGAAACCGATGGGGTTTCAAATTCAAATTCGAAGTGGGTCTCGATCCACTCCCCGACAAAAGTGAAAAACGTGCGAGAAAAAGGGATGGGAGCGTGATTTGTGCAGACGAACGTTAGAAGTTGCTGGTTGTTGGTGTTTGGTAGCTTGAGGTTGTCTGGTTGACTGAAAAAGGAGAAGGTCGGGGAGAGGAGCAGGGGTTGCGCGAGAAGAAAGAAGGAGAAGGGAAAGGGAGCGTGTGGGAGAAGAATGAGGGGAAATAAGGAGAAGTTTGGGTTGAAGGTTTTCTGGTTTTATTCCAATAGAGGAGAAGAAGAACATAGAAGAATAGGGGAAATGGGGAAAGGGTAAAGCGTGAAGAAGAAAGGGAAATATGGGAATTGGGGGCGCGTGGGTGTTACGCGCCCGTCTTAATTATAATTTTCTTTTTTTTCTTTTTTTTTTTGAAAATTGATTATTTAAAAATTGTTGAAAATTAAAAACTTGATAATTGATTTATGTCGTGGAGGGTAAAAATTGGGTGTCAACAGCTGTCCCTTTCTTTGGATATGATCGATGAAAGAGATCGTGGACAAAGAAACCTTGACTAACTCAATTTTTAGCCGACCACAAAGCTCCTGGTGCGGACTTTGAGAAACTATGGCTGGGTCCTGGTTTTGGGTTTCCTACATATCTCAGGTTACATGAGAATTCAGGCCACTTGTAGTTCGACTCTATTGGTTGAAGAGGAAATTCCTTATTCGGAGATGACCTCTGGCTCAGGAGGAGTGACAAACAAATTGGATTATGAAAAAAAGGCTTGCAACTTCTTAACCAAAAATGTGGTGCACTTCACATCCATAATTAAGACTTTACATGGACATAATTTCCAAAATTCTTGGTATATTGTCATTCAAATTGGAGAATTGCCTTTGGTGAGATTTAAGGTTATCTGAAGGCGAAACTGAAAATAAACTAACTGACTCACAAAAATTCCCACATGCCTTCTGAAAGGGGTGTGGTTAGACGGTGGTGGTAGTCGCTTCCCAGCTCACGTCTGAAGGGTTTGACTCCCCCTTTCAGACTATGTCCCAATTCGCTACTAAGAAAAAGTTCCATGTTATGCTGCGTACTACTTGACGACGTCCACTCCCGTGGTTGCTTTGAGATTTTCATCGTTTCGGATGCTCTTGATATGACTACAACAAAATGTTAGTAAAAATATAATTTGAACTAGAGATGGAATTTTTTACCGTATTCGATATTTATCCTTCTTTTCGATGAATCAATGAAGCAACCATTGTATGGTCCTTTCGGCAACTTGAAAAAAATAAAATAGCCTTGATATTTATGCGGTGGCTATCTCGGTCGCTGGCCACGCTCTTTGGCATAATAGAGAATGAGTTAATAAAATCTTTGTTGGTGATGATCATGTGATGGCTCGGCAGCTGCAGATAAATGGCCACGTTGGCATGATAGATAGAATAACCTTTCAATAATTCTCCTGCGAGGGGTATGTAATAGCCCCTATTGACAGTTGAAGATAATAAAATAAACCTTTCAATGATTCTCCTGCGAGGGGTATGTAACGACCCCTGTTGGCAGTTGTAAATAAAATAATCTTCTCGGAGCAGCCAAAAATAAACTGTGCTCCCAGCTTAACGCTCTGGGCGCAATAAAATGGTGCTCCGGTCGTAAATAAAATTGCGTTCTGGCGTACTTGCAAAATAGAATGGAGCTCTGGGCGCACCTGGTAAATAGAATGACAATTTTTGCGATAAATATGTAATAGTCTTCCTTGCAATTGTCCTGGCATAAGCTGGAAAATAAACTAATTCTTGGCAGTAAACTGAAAATAAATTGGCGCTCTGGGCGCAACTGGAAAGTAAATGGCGCTCTGGTTGCAACTAGAAGTAATTGGCGCTCCGGGTGCAAGTGAATGACGCTCTGGGCGTACTTGGTAAATAGATTGGCGCTCTGGGCGCACCTTAGAAAATAAACCTGGTTCTTGATATAAATTGGAAGATAAACCTGACATAAACTGGAAAATAAACTGGCATCTGGCATAACTGAAAAATAAACTAGCATCTGGCATAATTGGAAAATAAACTGGCATCTGGCATAACTATAAAATAAACTGGCATCTTGCATAACTTTGAAAAATAAAAGGGCGCTCTGGACGCGGAGTGGCGCTTTGGGCGCGGAGTTTGCGCTCTGGGTGCGGAGTTGCGCTTTGGGCGCGGAGTTTGCGCTCTGGGCGTGGAGTTGCACTCTGGGTGCGGAGTTTGCGCTCTTGGCGCAGAATGGCGGTCTGGACGCAGAATGGATGGCTCTCCGCGATGCATGATAAATGACGCTCCGCGATGCATGATAAATGAACCTTTCCATAGTACATGATGAATGAACCTTTCCATGATGCATGATGAATGAATCTTTCCATGATGCACGATGAATGAATGATTTATGCATAATAAATGTGTTATGCATGATGGAATGACTTATGCATGATAAAATGGCTTGTTACCGGGGATTCTAATGAGACGACAGCTGTTTATGCCTCGATTGTCCTCTTGTAGGCAAGACCTGTAAGTTTCTCTGCATCCACAGAAAATTTCTTAGTTTTTAGATGAACTGACCTTTGATAGATTGCAGGTGACTTGAGCAAGACAGCTATTTACGCCTCAGCTATTCTCTTGTAGATAATTCGAAGATTTCCCTGCATCCATAAAAAATTCCTTAGTTTTAAAATGATAAATTTGTTGATGACCTGGGTGAGACGGAACTATTTACGCCTCGGTCATTCTTTTGCAAAAATTTCCCTGAGCGAGATGAAACCATTTACGCCTAGGCTGCTCTCTTGGAGATAGGACCTGCGAAAAATTCCTGCAACCACAAAAAAGTTCTTAGTTTAAGAATGAATTGATTTTGATAACTTGCTGATGACCTGGGGGAGACGGAGCTATCTACGTCTCTGTTGTTCTCTTGTAGGTCGGAAATTTCCCTACATCCGCAGAAAATTTCTTAGTTTCAAAATAAATTGATTTTTGACAAATTGTTTGAAACTTGAGCGCCTTACGGTTTTCTTGCGCGAGTTTTCCTGCATTTACAGAAAAATTTTTAGTTTTTGAATAAATTAATCTTTGCCAAATTGTTGCTGTCTTGAACGCCTCAGCTGTTCTCTTGCGCGAGTTCTCCTTTGTTGAATTGGTTGGGATTTGATACGGAACTATTTGCGTCCCAACTATCCTTCTATAGATAAGACCTCCAAAAATTTTCCTGCATCCATAAAAAATTTGTTAGTTTAAAATAAACTGATCTGTGTTGATTCCTTGGTTGTTTTCTCCTCGTCTTGTTATTGATGAATCACTTTGACCTCCTACCCCGTTCGGGTTTTGACCATGACATTTCGTGCTCAGTAACCTCAAAATTTCTGTCCCAGTTTAGATGTTATCAGGGACGGCCAGCTAATCATAAGCACTTTGAGAATTTTTGAGATCTTTTCTCAAAAATTCTGTCCCAGTTGAAATTTTGCAGTGCTCTAGACTTCAATTCGTTGTAAAAGACTTCTCGTTCAGAATTTTTTGAGTTCCTTTCGAAAATTCTATCCTAGTTTCTTTTCCGAGAGTATGACCAAGTTGTTGTGGCGCCTATGTATCCCGTTGAGTCAGGAATCAGGTCAAACGTAGTTCCTCTTCTCGAGGGGTAGAAAGAATACAAATTTTGAATAAGAAAATGATTGAGGCCGACATAGGCCGCCTACGTATCTCATTCTTGAGAATTCAGGTCAAACGTAGTTCCAAAAGATACAATTGGATAACAAACATAGGAATGATTACAAGCAAATGATGCAATTACAAGAAAAGGGCTTTAGAATTCTTGACATAGATGCGGTATTGGCCAGGTCAGGGCTCGATCATGGAGCGATGGTCTGAAGAACAACCATGTTACAATCAATTAGATCCTGAATTTTATGCTTCAGACTTATGCAATCTTCAGCGTCATGTCCAACACTATTAGAGTGGTAAGCATAAGTCTGATTACCTTCGACGAAATAAGAATTAGTTTGCTCGACTCTTGGAGGGACGGGTTGGATCAATCCTGCAGCTGACAACCTTTCAAATAGTTTTGTCCGGCTTTCAGCGAGTGGAGTGAATATCCTAGGGGATTTCCTATCAGCTTTTGGGTGAGGAAAGTTATAGTTATTTTGCGGGGCTGAAGGCGTTCGATGATAATTGGGGTGGTTTCATCGGGGGAGTGCAGGGGTTCTCCTTTTGGCTTGTACACCGGAGACAGCTAACACATCTTCTTCCCTTTTCCTCACCATCCTGGATGTTCCAATCGTAGTTGATATACGGGTGATCTTACCCGTTTTGAGCCCGTCTTTGATGTTCTCCCTAATCTTCACTATGTCCGCAAATTTTGCTCCCACGAGCAACATCATTCTTTCATAAAATTCTGGCTCCTGGGAGCGCACAAACATTTTGATAATATCTTTTTCGGTCATGGGAGGATGCACTCTGGTAGCGTTCTTTCTCCATCTATAGGCATATTCTCTATAGCTCTCGGACAATTTCTGTCTGATCTTCTCCAATGAATAGTAGTCTGGCGCCATTTCAACATTGTAAGCAAAATTCTCAACAAAATCTTTAGCCAGGGCACTCCAGCTGGTCCACTGATTTATTTCTTGGGAGGTGAACCATTCCAGAGCCTCTCCACTTAGATTTCTTCTAAAAAGCCACATCAGCAATGCTTCATTTTTCCCGACACCCACTAATTGATCACAATATGCCCTCAGATGGGCAAGGGGATTCCACTTCCGTTGAAAGTATCGAACTTCGGTATTTTGAACCCTTCTGGCAGGTTTAAATCTGGGTGAATGCATAAATTCTCATAATCTAAGCCCGCAATGTCAGATGCATAGTGAAATTGCTTCATAGCCTTGGCAATTTCTTCCTTTATATCAAATTCGGCAAACTTTTACTTGGCCTTCCATTCATTTTCCTTCTCCTCATAATGATCAACATCAATGTGAGGAATCTGTGAGACATAGAAGGGGATTTTAGGAGGCAGGATTTGTGTGGCAGGTGGGAAGTATTGGCCTGGGGGTTGGTTTTCAGGACGGATAACCTGGGAGTAGGTAGCTTGTGCTCTTTGAGAGGAGCTGTCGTCTTGGGCAACATTTGGATTCTGGAGAGGAGGTGGCGCTTGGGGAAAAAGAGTAGAAGGTCCTGTGTTAGAAGGAGCTTGAACAGGAGTAATCAGTGGGTTTGTTGAGATGGGAATAATCTGCTGAGGGAAAGGACAATGAAGTGAGGGCCTCCCGTAGTCTGGAACGGGATGATTAACAGTGATGTCCAAATTTGTCGACCTCTGAGTCTTACTCATCTCCTTTTTCATGTCAGAAATTTGTTGCATCAGCTGTGCAATCAATTCATTCTGTTGTGCGACAATGGGATCTGCCACAGTAATCCCGGTCAAGCTCACATTATCATTGTGGTCTGTCATTTGGTTTTGGTCAGGGGGATCTATAGATCTGATGAAATAAGGATGATTGGTTGGCTTTATCAACACAGATCAATTCTAAATTACCTTTAAGAAGAATTACTCAAAAGCAAACAAGTTAGTTTCTTCAAATTAGTAGGTAATAGAAGGTAACACACATATGTTACTAAGCACACAATTGTTGCTTTGTTCGAGAGTAAACTAGCCCACAGATACACGAGATATGGTAAATGGGCCGGACTTTGCGTCATGTCAGGTTTTCTTGTATTTGATAATGTAGATTGGAAAAATATGCTTCTGGAGAGATAGACTTTTGGAGAGATAGGAAAAATATGCTTTTGGAAAGTTGGGAAAAATACGTTTCTGGAAGCTCGGGGGGAATATGCTTCTGGAAAGCTGGGGGAAAATACGCTTATGGAAAGCTAGAGGAAAATACATTTGTGGAAAGCTGGAGGAAACTATGCTTCTGGAAAGCTGGGAAATGCGCTTCTAAAAACTGGGGAAAATAAGCTTATGGAAATATGGGGGAAAATATGCTTATGGAAAGCTGGAGGGTCGGGCCTGAGAGGCTGCCTACGTATCTCACGAGGGAGAAATCAGACCTTACGTA
Organism: Solanum medicagineum; assembly: GCA_026153255.1. Taxonomy (NCBI): domain Eukaryota; kingdom Viridiplantae; phylum Streptophyta; class Magnoliopsida; order Solanales; family Solanaceae; genus Solanum; species Solanum medicagineum. Next base: position 10,502,421 of record JAPFFP010000088.1, read on the forward strand.
GTTCGGAAGGCTTGAATCTTTTTCGAATAGAAATGGAAAATTATCTCTTGATTTTGAGAGTGAAGTTCGATTTTGTGGAGAAACTTGAGACTCGAAGAGTATTTGGACGAACTTTGATAGTGATTAATTTTGAGAGTGAGTTTGATTGAGAAACTTGAGACTCGAAGAGTATTTGGACGTTCTTTTGATAGTGACTTGATTTATGTGCTTAATAGATTCTAGGAACTTTAAAAAGGAGTGGGCTACAAGACTTCAAACATAGCAACATAATCATACAAACAGTTATAAAACATACCAAATAAACAGATATTACGTGTCCTAAACAGATATGTGACCCTTTTGTGCCAAGGGTAGGCCTAACGATTTGAAGGATATATTTGAAATTAGACGTTCCATTGCCTCCAAAAATATTTGTACAGCCTTTATGAATAAATTTAATGGGAATACATAATATAGGAAGGGGATACAAAACCAATCAGTCCCATAGGGGTACAGTCCTAAACTAAACCATCGTGGAAAATTTCTTCTTCTTGGACTTCTCGGCATCTCCGCAGGTCTTTTAGATGTAATGCCTTGTAAATAGACATGTGTTATTGAAATGATTCCCAACCCCCAGGGACAAAGGTTCGCAAACAACATATACATCCTTCAAATATAAACACATAAGCATGATCGTCCAATTGGGCCGGAGGTCACTTTGGACTCAAGGTGGTCTTTCTAATGGGCCCAACACGCCTAACGCGTTAGGTCGTCCTAGGCCAATTCTTAAGTCGTAGGGATTTTGGTTTAGCTCTATCCTAGGTGTCTAAGAGTGGCTTTGAATGGATCGGGTACCCAGGCGGACAACCTGAGCTGGAAATTCATGACAACCATTGCACGAATACCGTTAATTGTCACTTATTCCGAAAGGGTTAAGTATTAGGAAATCCAGCTGCGGGATCGCAAAGCCGTCTTTCCAAATACATAAAAATAAAATAGGAAGTACCATGAAATGCAAATGACAGTTTAATATCAAATTTAAACAAATAAAGCAAATAAGAGAATATAGCAAAACAAACAAAACAGTTAGTCAAACAACATAATCTAATGGTTAGAACCTAACTAAAGTCCCCAGCAGAGTTGCCATTTCTGTTATGCCGAAAAATGGCTTTCTTTTTTAAACGAAAGAAAATTCGAAAATCCAAAATCGATTTAAAACTCAATTGATTTAAGTAAACCAAATTCTCGAAATTCGAAATAAAAACAGAGAGTCGCCACCTAATTTTAAGGATAATTAGGAAACCAATAAACATTTAAAAAGACCTAACAGAAAAATCTTTTTAAAATCCAAAGAAAAGGCTCGGGTTCACATTTCCACTTCAAGAAGGTTTTACGCACTTGAAATGACCGCTAAATGCGGTTATCCTTTCCTATATATTGGGTTAACTTGAAAGGGAAAGACTTGGGACTCCATGGCCTCGAAGATGCAGAATAGATTGGAAGAGTCCTAACGGACTCTCGAACAAGGGTTCACATGATAAGAAAAGAGACATATTTAGTATATGAATAAAGACTAAATTGAAATGAAGAAAATTCAAGTATCCTATTACAAAGGACTAAAACCCAAGCAAAACTTTCACAAGATTAGAAAAGGAAAAGACATGAAGGCGTATTTAAACACAAGAAACATTTTTAAAGAGAACATTAAGTCTTTTGATAAGAAGAAGAGTATCAGACAACAACAATGTAACAACATCCTGCTAAGCCTGGTCAAGGGCTTGGATAATATGAATGAAATATAGGGACCAGAATGTTCTTGCAAACAAGCAAATCTAGAAATGAATAGTTTTAAAAATGGAACCTTTGAAGATTAATCATACAAGCAGAAAGATGAACTTCAGTTGATGTCATGTTGAAAGGAAACTTAACAAGACAATCAAACCATGAAACAACACAAAATTACGATTCAGTGTCATAACAGAACAAAGGAGAACCAATTAGTGTTGTAACAACAAATCTAAAGCATAAGAGGTAGCAGCTAAGGGAATATAAACATAGCAGTATCAAAACCTATACAGTCTAGACCAAAATAGCAGTACCAAAACATAGCATAGCATACTGCAGTAAAAACATACACATGTAGTTGCGAAGAAGAACTTTAACCAGCACATTAGGAGGACCAATTAGATCAAACAACAGTTTCAGAGTTTAGACAAAGCAATCCCAGAAAGGAACAAACATAAAAATTTGACAAGATTACCAAATAGGACAATACAAGTGCCTGTAACAAAACTGAGAAGGCATCAACTAATGAAACGGATTTAGGCCACTCAAACCAACGAGACAGTGATAAAGCTTTTGTCAGTACATATATCAGCTGGAGGAACCGCAGACATTGATATGAATAAACTAAACAATAGACCAACAACTTAACAAACATCACTGTAAAAGGGGATCAACCTTAGTTTAAGCAACTTGAAAATAATAAATCAAAGTTCCCAGCTTAGTAATCCATTCATGACTCGACAAATGAAGAACAAATGAACACTTTCATTCTACCTACTGTGAAACAAAATTCAGGAAGAGAAGTGAGGTACACTGACTCAAACAACTAACATCTCGACAGAAAAATGACAATGACAACATCATTTAACTAAGTTAGAAAATAACTATATTTGCTGACAGCACCTTTAGGGACCAAAACCATCACCAAAATGAGTTAACAAACTGAAATTTGAAGATTACAGCATGTAAGTGAGAAGCAAGATCATTTCAATATTAGTTAGCCATTTGTCAGTGAATCAAGACGATAGTAACACCATCACAAGCACAGCCCAGAAACGTGTTAACGACCAAACAACAACAGCACCACAGCATCAACTTCATCTCAACAGGGCATTTCAAGTCAGACCAACAAACTATAAAAAAAGAACTTGCATATAGTTTCAAGCATTCATATCCAAACACAACACAAGAAACTTAAGGTGAGAAATGAGGTCGGGCCATTACCTTTGTCGGAGCAGCGAACGGGGACGACGACGAGCTTGACGAAGCTTCGCCACCACCAAACCTTGTTCAAAGCTTTTTGACTCCAAAATAACACGTCTTGGTTTCTAAATCGACAAGCGGGATTTTGACTAAAGCTTCAAAATTTTGCAGATAGCTGAGGATTGAAACTTGCTCGGATTTCTCGAGGTCAAGTTTACTAGGTTCTTTTTCGATTCCCCCCTTGAACAAAGAAAAAAAAGTGATTAAATAGCCCCAAGATTAGGGTTAGAGTGGGAGGGAAACCGATGGGGTTTCGAATTCAAATTCGAAGTGGGTCTCGATCCGCTCCACGACAAAAGTGAAAAACATGTGCAAAAAAGAGATAGGAGCGTGATCTGTGCAGATGAACCTTGGAAGTTGTCGGTTGTTGGTGTCTGGTAGCTCGAGGTTGTCTGGTTGACTGAAAAAGGAGAAGGTCGTGGAGAGGAGCAGGGGTTGCGCAAGGAGAAAGAAGGAGAAGGGAAAGGGAGTGTGTGGGAGAAGAATGAGGGGAAATAAGGAGAAGTTTGGGTTGAAGGTTTGCTAGTTTCATTCCAATGGAGGAGAAGAAGAATGCAGAAGAATAGGGGAAATGGGGAAAGGGCAATGCGTGAAGAAGAAAGGGAAATATGGGAATTGGGGGCGCGTGGGTGTCACGCGCCCGTCTTAATTATAATTTTCTTTTTTTTTCTTTTTTTTTTTGAAAATAGGTTATTTAAAAATTGTTGAAAATTAAAAACTCGATAATTGATTTGTGTCGTGGAGGGCAAAAATTGGGCTTCAACAAAGCTCGAGATACTCAGTCCTTCATTGCTATTGAAGGACCTGAAAGGTATGATTTTCTTGAAATTGTTGCGTTAGAAGAATATGATGATGGGATCTACGAGGAGAAAGTAGAAACTATGGTTGAGACTAGACTGGACAACCTAGTCATTAAAACTAGGTGTGATGATGAGAACGTGGCACTGATGGCTAGAGCAGGTTCCTATGATGACGACAACTCATTACTGGACACCAAGGTAAGCTTTGAACAAGTTGAAGTAAATATTCACACCAATTATACGAAAAAGCATGAATTTTTTTCCAATTTTTAATTGATTCCTATCAGACGATTTGTGACACTAAAGAAAATCATCTGGAGGATTATGATTAGTAGATAACTGAGACTATGAACCTTGAACATGTCAACCATAAACTACAAATGGCAATTGACAGCCTCAAGTCCTCCAGAAAAGAGAAAAATGTTATGAGTCAGGCTCAATTGACCTTGGAAGAGAAGGTGAAAGATCTAGAGAATGAGCTAATGAATTCATCTAAAAGAAATGAAGCTCTTCTCAAAGAGCTCAATCAGACCAAAGCTAAATTAGAGCATAATATGAAGTGGACTAGGTCCTATTAATTCCATGCTAGATAATATGCAGCAAGGCCAGTCTACAACTAAGTATGGAATCATGCTCAAATAAAGGAACCCAAAGAGAGCATAGATGACATTGGCATCCTATGCACCTTGTGTGGTAAAATAAGTCATATTAGAGATAGGTGCAAAAAGAACACAACTGCTTTTAACAGTAGCTTCACCTATCTGAATAAGACTAATGGAAGAAAGGCAAATAGAAATGATACGGGAAAAGAAACCTACCAAGATAGGAAAAACATGATCTTTTTCATCCTTTTTACAACCAAGGGACCCAAGTGGATTCGAGTACCCAAAATTAACCCTTACTAATATGTGTAGGAACCAGTAGAAGGAAAGTTGAAGTAGTGGTACTTAGGTAGCGCATGCTCCAAACATATGACAGGAGATAAATGCAACTTCCTTCTACTGAATTATTTACAAGGAGAAAGTGTGGGCTTTGGTAATGGAAAGCAAGGTGAAATCAAAGGAATTAGAAAGGTAGGACCATCGCCATCCCAATGCATTAACAATGTGTACTATGTGGAGGATTGAAGCACAACTTGCTAAGAGTCTCTCAAATGTGCGTTAGGAGAAAGATGTGCTTTACCGCATCTGAGTACAAAGTGACAAACTCTATTTCTAAGAAGCTTATAATCAGGGTAAAAGACACAAAAATGTGTATAACGTTGATATTAAGGTCCTAGAGAATCTTATTCTTAAATGCTTCAGTGCCATAAGCAATGAGTCCATATCGTGGCATGAAAGAGTAGGCCATAATAGTTTCTCAATGATAAAAAACTAAAATCCAAGGAACGGGTTCTGGGTTACAAGAAGGAAAGGTTAATGAGGATCAAGTTTCTGGTGCGTATGCTCAAGGAAACACGTCAGAAGTAGATTTCATCCCGTTGGTTTGGTGAGCAGTCACAGACCCTTAGAATTGGTTCACATAGATCTATGTGGAGTAATGCGAGCTCAAAGCCGAGTAGGTAGCAGGTATGTTTTTGTATTTGTGGATGACTACTCCAGATTTACATGGACTTTCTTTCTTAAATCTAAAGAAGAAACATTTGATGTGTTCACTGTGTTTGCTAAAATGGTTCAAAATAAATTGAACTGTCATGAGCTTGAGAAACATCATGGTACAGAATTTGAGAACTCTAAGTCCTTAAGATTCTACACTGAAAATGGAGTAGTCCACAACTTCTCCGCTCCTAGAACACTTCAACAAAATGTGGTGGTCGAAAGGAAGAATAGGTCTCTAGGAGATATGGCTAGAACTGTGCTGATAGCCAACAACCTTTCACAGATCCATTAGGCTGAAGCTTTGAAAACTACTTGCTATCTCATCAACAGATGCATGATCAAACCCAATTTAAATAAAACACTCTATGAACTGCTTAAAGGAAGACAACCTAATCTAGCTCATCTACGTTCTATTGGTTATGTGTGTTATGTGTACAACAATGGGAAGGATGCACTGGGGAAGTTTGATACCAATAGTGATGAGGGAATCTTCCTAGGATATTCTACATAAAGTAAAGCTTAAAAAGTTTTCAATAAAAAACAAAATGTGTGGAAGAAAGTGCATATGTTATGTTTGATGAGGCAAAGTCTGTGGCCGAGAAAGTTTTACAAGAGCAGGTACATGAGCTGGGAATGTCAAATCATAGATAGACTTAGATAATGAAGATGGATGCAACTCAAATGCCATTGTTCTTCCACCTCAATAGGCTCCACCTCCCATTCCAACCCCTAATGTCGAGGAAAAAAAGAGAGGAACCCGAGCCAAATGCATCTGATGGAGCAGGAACTTCAAGGGCATCGACTTCTATTGGAGCTGGTCCCTTAGGTACAACATACATTGAGCTAGTTTCAGATGATTAGGGTCATAACTAGAAGCACAAGTGTTCTCATTCCTTAGAAAATCTATTGACTCCCTTGGACTAAGGTATGGTCATCAGGTTAAAGCTTAAAAACATGTAAGCTCTATCTGCTTACTTGTCTATGGTGGAGCCTTAATATGTCAAAGAATCCCTGTTGGAGGATGAATGGATCTCTACAATATAGGAAGAACTTTTTCAATTTGAGCACAACAATGTCTACCACCTAGTTCCACCTCCTCAACACCACTCCATCATTGACACTTAATGGGTCTTTTGAAGCAAGCTGGATGAGCAAGGTATCGTTACTAGAAACAAAGCCAGACTCGTGGGTTATGGATACCATCAAGAATAAGGGATTGACTATGATGAGACCTTTTCTCCCGTGGCACATATTGAGGCCATCAAAATGTTGATAGCATTTACAGCTCACATAGAGTTCAAGCTATATTAGATGGATGTTAAGAGTGCCTTTCTCAATGGGTATTTATTGGAAGAGGTATACGTAAAGCAACCTCCAGGATTTGAAGATGATGAGCACCCAGACTATGTGTACAAGCTAGACAAATGACTGTATAGACTGAAGCAAGCACCCAGAGCCTAGTACGATAGACTATCTAGTTTCCTACTAAGTCATGGATACAACAGGCTGAAAATTGACAATATTATGTTTCTCAAGATGAAATGCAAGCATGTCTTGATAGTTCAGTTCTCTATAGATGATATTATCTTTGGAGGAACTAATAAGGCCCTTGGAGCAGAATTTGTAAAGCTTATGGGCAGTGAATTTGAGATGAGCATGATGGGTGAGCTAAATTTTTTTTTTTGGATCGGAAAAAGGGGGGCACGTCCATCTATCAACAGAAATACATCAAAGAGCTTCTCATAAAGTTTGGCATGCATGATGTCAATGTTAGTGATACTCTCATGGCGACTATAACTAAGCTGGACAATGCCAAAGTAGGAGCTAGGGTGGACGAAACTAAGTACAGAGGGATGATCAAGTCGCTTTTGTATCTTACTGCTAGCAAGTCTGACATCGTGTTTAGTGTAGGCATGTACACTGGACTGCAGTCAAAAGCCAAGGAGTCTCATCTAAAGGCTATGAAATAAATCCTACGATATCTCAGATAAACCATGAATCTGGTCCTCTAGTATCCTACTAGATCTTCCTTTAACTAAGTAGAATTTGCCGATGCTGACTACGTTGTGTACCTACTTAATCGAAAGAGAACCTCCACAGTGGCACACTTTTTGGGACCTTGTTTGGTTTCTTGTTATGCAAAGAAACAAAATCCAGTTACCCTAACTACTGTTGAGGTTGAGTATGTAGCTGCCGCCTCATGTTGTGCTCAACTTCTTTGGATCGAACAACAAATTCTAGACTGTAGAGTGACAGTCAACTGCATTCCCATCAAGTGTGATAATACTAGTGCAGTGAACATAGCCAAAAACCTGGTTCACTACAAGCATACCAAGCATATTAATTTCAAGCATCACTTTTTGCATGATAATGTAAAGAAGGGGTTTATTAGAATGGTTTTCTGCAAGACTAAGAACCAACTAGCTGACATATTCACCCAAGCATTGGCCCCAGAACACTTTGAGCTTAATTGACTTCATCTTGGTTTGATCAGAGGGATATGAGCCATACCTCTGCTTTATTTCAATTTGAATTTCAAGTTTGTATAGAATAAATGACTCTCTCTGTATGCACAGGCCCCTAACTACTGGATTACACTTGGACTGCTTTACTAGGAGCTACCAATATTACCCTTAGTTTCCCATGGTGGAGCATCATACTGAGGAAAGGAGAAACTAGTTCTCGATTTAATATTCAGGTATGGCCCTTCATTTCTATGTTAAACCCATGCTGCTATATATACACATGCTACGAATGATGGTGTCAATGGTATCCAAAAGATGAACCTGGTTCTTCCCTATGAGTCTAACCCATACCTCATTTTGGCGAGAAGCTTGCTAACTTAAAAGCTAATGATCGCCTTCCTTAGGATCTCAAGCGCAGGCTCTTGGTGTCAGTTTTTATTGATGTGTCTTTTCAATCAATTGTTTGCACAACATCATATTCCCAAGAACCCCTCTTTTAAACCCATTCGTTTACCATATTAAAGACCCTTGTCCTCTAGCTCTCCTTGTCCAAAGAAAGATCAATTCTCTTTAAGAAGCTCGGTAAAAATGGTTGACCTATTTTTATACTCTAACTCCGACTCAACTACCACCACCCCATCACCACCCAGGCCTTGTCTCAGCAGGAATCATTGATGTTGCACAAGTTACACCTCCTTTTTCAGGCTAACGCGGCCGTTGTCAAGATATATAACCTAACCAAGTTTAGGGTTGAACCCATAGGGAATATGCTAGACTTAGAAGAATTCAATTGCTATTTCGGTTGATTAAACAACTTATCTCCCCAAGGGGGGAGGGGTTGTAATAACTATTAAAAGTCTTGTATGACACCAAGTCTACTACTCAGCAAGTACCCACCTTCTGATCTTCAGGGTATGACACCAAGTCTACTACTCGTAAAGTCTTGTACGGCTCGTCCGTATGTTTGTAGACTCAACTTCAAAAAATACACCGTTCACTGGAATTGCACATGAAAACCCCTTTACAGCTTGTAGAATACTCTAGGGCCTGTAAATGGTCTCGTGGAACATCACTTTCAACAACTTGTGCCACTTTGTGCAAAAAACCCTGAAATCCTTCAAAACAAACATAAAAACACATCAAACCTACTAAAATTTCATTGAGAACACATAAAATTCCAAGTTTTAAGCATCAAAAGGGATGTAGTTTGACAACACATCAACATCCTCAACTTACAATTGTTGCTTGTCCTCAAGCAATGGACTCAATCTACATAAGCAACATAGTAACACACAAACCTCAATCTAATGGCAAACATCATATCAAACATAATAACAGATACCCATACCACTTTCAAAACACATCAGATAGCTATCAAACAAACTAACACAGATCAATGCATGCAATGATGCAACTATGACAAGCGAGGTAACCATCAACAAGCCACAATCACTAAATTAGTCTAACGTTAACAAAGCAATGCAAGTGCCCTCACAGAAAGAAGTCTCATATCTTACTCACAATAATGTTTTAATGTATAATCTTGAGACTATGCAAAATCACTCACTCTGACAAAAGACATTGATATATCATGCTCAATACTATATGCTTTCCTATATACTAATGAATAAGACCTTTAACTACTTGGACTAGTATCACTTTAGGACTTTACTAGTTTGTAATGTAGGCTCAGGGGGTTTTCGTATGATGTTTTGGGAATATAGTTACTAATGACCCTCCTTAACACTACATTTTTATACACTTTTGCCCTACAAACACTATTACTTTTCATTCCATTCTCCCTTTCTCCTATTTCAACCTTTTTTGGGTGCTTTCTCTTTATTTTTCCACTTTTTTCCTTTTATTTATACTTTATTTTTCTTTTTAATTCATTGCCAAGACATCGCTCATTTTGTTTCTAGTGACAAGTCAGAGACAGAATCCTGTGCGGACGACCTTAGACAACACAATAACATCCAAGTGCTCTCACAAGTCGGTGGTGTGTTGAGGGCATGTGAATCATATACACAGAGGGCCTGTAGAGGAATGAGTGGCGAAAATCGGCTTACACCATTTTGGAGGAGCCCTATATCATTATTTTTGGACTAAACAGTGTCCTCGATCTACAGGATACCACCAGCAGATACGAGCCCCAATAGCTAGCCAATGCACCAAGGAAGTACTCCCTGATTATGGTTAGGGAGTTTTCCGTATCCTACACTGCCACTGTATTCAACACTCTTCCCAAGGGGAAGAAGCCACTCGCTTAGGCTGACTCATACAAGAGTAAGGGGCCGCCAGGTGGACATTTTAGAGACTACCATCTGTCATATGCTGTTTGGTCCCGACTTCCTAGCCCTCTGATCCACAGCTAAGTACGACCGCAGGTTATGGTTGTCCAGGGAAAAGGTTCTGATAAGAGACCAGAGTCGCAGAGTTGGCTATGTGAGATGGGTGGTAGTGCAAATTTCTGAGCAGGACGCAGACCTTGCATTGATAACCACTTCTTTTGAGGACATTGTAAAAGCATCTTTTAGCTTCCCCCGACAAATTTTTGTGGGCCGTTGTAAGGTCACGGATCCAGCCGACACTTGCTGATAACAGCTTGATGTCGGACTATGTTGTTTTGGTTACCAGCATCATGGATGGCTATGAGATCGGTCAGACCAACCACATGATAAATCAAATCCACAAGGTGGCCTTGAAGAGGTCTACCTCCATCAACTTTCCTTCCTTGATCTATAAACTCTCTTTAAAGTTGGGAGTGGAGGGTCTACATCAGCTAGACTCACTGATTGAGGTCCAGCGTACCTTAGATTCTAGCCTGATCAAGGTTGAGGATAACTCAGTGACACTTCGGTTAGCACCGCACCAGCCAGCTAAGATGCCCGAGATACTCGCTGTTGAGCCACTTTCTGAGGTTCCACCTACCACCACTACTGCTACTACTATTAAAGAGAGGCCTCCACAGAACAAGATAGATGTCTACAGGGGCCCCACTACTACTACTCCTGCACCACAGGCCATTCCTACACAAACAGCACCTGCCGGCATGGTTTATGGGTCAGTGACATCCATTCAGGACATGGAATAGCCATTGGCCTACATTCTGTCCCAGCTAACTCAGTTACTTTATCAGATTAGGCTCTGGGTCTGCCAGGCTATTACAGAGTCCCAGGGATGCATGCATGCATTCATGGTCATATAATTCAGGACCAACTTATAATCGTGGATGCCTGCAATGATGCTTTTGAGTTGTAGGTCCAATAGAGCCTGAGTACAGTAAGGAAAACAAATATGATGGCCCTATAAATGGAGATGTAGTGGCTCTGGGTCGATGTAACAGCACCTTTGGCTGCACCGGTGGCATTCACATAAACTGAACCTTTTGTGTCGATGGTGGAGTTGTTTCTCCTGAGGAGCCTTCATTGTCTTACCCATGGGAAGAGGCCTCACACTAATGATAATCTAGGCGCAGTGAGGTTTCATGTAAGGCTGACAAAGGAGCAGGAGCTAGAGCTTATTATCATGCAACTGAGGCAGGAGCAAGTGTTAAGGCAAGCTCGAGAGCTTGAGAGGGTGAAAGGTGTTGGCCCTTTTAGTCATGGTTCTACCACTGAGGAGGCCACCAGGTAGGTTAAGGATGACCAGACTCAGCCAGAGACCTGTGCTTAGGTGCCCACTATGTTCTTTTTGACCCTTGCGCTTTACTTTGCATTTTTGGTGTGCATTGAGGATAATGCACCTATTTTTCGATGGGGTGTGGGTAGTTATAGGCTTCAGTGAAGTCTAAGTAGCCTTAGCCTATAACTATCCCATATTTTAAAGCCTAAGGGTTTTCTTGCTTGTGTTCTTTTTTTCTTGTGGATATTTAGTTTCTGTTGAACCGACATGTTTAGGATGTATAGATAGTACTGGTAGCATATAGTACTAATATCTATGGCATACAGGTGTTTTTGTGTGAAAAATGATATCCACCAAAATTTTATTAGCCAGTCTATATAGCAAACATGAATCTTTAATTATGTTGATAGTACTTATTCTGATAAGTGAGGGGAAAATTGAGATGAAAAACATGATCTGAAGTCTTTGTTGATATTGTAATCAGTGTCATATGAGTGTGAGGTTGCTTTTCTAAATTCACATATTGTGTTTCTATTCAGAAGTTGCCCTATTACTCTGATTCAGATTGTAAGTCAGTTAGTCAAGAAAGGATATTAGGTCGTTGTTCAGAATAGTCCACTTAGCCCAACTGACCAACCGAATGTGTGAAATATCCCTTGATCCTAATGTTTGTGACTTACATGAAACTTTTATTTGTAAGAACCTGAGCTTCCTAACCTTATTAGATGTAAAACCCTAAAACTGGCCCTGGTCCTCCATTGAACATTGTCCACCTTTACTGAGTCAAAAAGTCTAAGTTGAGGGTTGCTACTAAAAGTGGCCCTAATTCCAAGGTTGGATATTGTACACCTCGACTCAGGCCAAAAGCCTAAGTTCAGGGTTGTTGGTCTAAGGGTAAACACAAAATGAGGGGAAAATTAGTGATACATGGAGAATGATAAAACATGTGTACTAGGTGCAAGAAAAATAATTGATGCCTACTAAAAAATAAGAATAAGGCACAAAGGAAAGCTTGAACTAGGAGAAAGGGAGAATGAGATGGAAAATAACATTGTTGGTAGTGCAAAAGTGTAGAAAAAGGCAGTGTCAAGGAGAGCCCTTAGTCACTATGTTCCCAGAACATCATACCAAAGCCCCCTGATCCTATGTTACAAGCTACTGAAGTACTAAAGTGATCCTAGTCCAAGTAGCTAAAGGTCATAATCATAAGTATAAGGGCAAGCATATGGTATTGAGCAAGGTATTTGAATGTCTCTTGTGAGAGTGAGTGATTTTGCATAGTCCCAAGCATTGAACCTTAAAAGATCATTGTGAGTGAGATATGAGACTTCTTTCTGTGAGGGCACTTGCATTGCATTATTAACATTAGACTAACTCAGTGATTGTGGCTTGTTGATAATTACCTTTCTTGGCATAGTTGCGCTGTCACATGCATTTATCTGTACTGGTTTGCAGGATAGCTATCTAAGGTGTTTTAAAAGTGGTATGGCTATTGGTGCTTGAGTTTGTTGTATACATGCCATTAGATTGAGGTCTAGGTGTTACTATGCTGCTTATATAGATTGAGTCTATCGCTTAAAGACAAGCAACAAGTTTAAGTTGAGGTGTTGATGTGCTGTCAAAATACATTACTTTTGATGCTTAGAACTTGGAATTGTGTGGTTCTCAATGTGATTTTAATGGATTTGATGTGTTTTTATATTTGGTTTTTAGGATTTCAGGGTTGGCATAATTTTTGGGCAAAGTGTGCAGAATTTGCTGAAGCAAAGGTTCCACGAGACCCTTTATGGGTCGTAGAGAATTTTACGAGCCGTAAAGATAGTTTCGTGTACAATTCTAGTGAAGGGTGATTTTCTAAAGTTAAGACTACCGAACATGCAAACAAGCCGTAGAAGTTAATACGAGCTGTAGACTTGGTGATTCCTTGAGGATCAGAAAGTGGGGAGTTGCTGAAAAGTCATCAAACGAAACCCCCTAAAGGCCATAAAACTTTATGCAAGCTGTAGAACGGTTTCATAAAAGTCAAGATTTGAAGAAATAATCAACAAAAGCTAGATTACTGGCTATAAAATGTTATATGACCCGTAGAAGCTATCGTAAAGTCTGTCGACCCAATTGTCCTATTTTTTGGTTTTATATTTTAAACACTAAATAGGTTTTTCTTTTTAGTTATTTTTCATAGAAAACAAAAGAGGGACGTGATAGAACAATGGAGAGCTTGAGAGAAACACTTGTAAAAACTTTAATTAGTCTTTTGATTTCACTCTTGTGATTCTTAATGAAGAGTTCAGATTTCATGTGCTTAATTCTCTTCTGTAAGTGCTCAATTATGTTATTCAAATTATAAGTCTTAAATTTGCACTGATCATGAGTAGCTAAATCCACAACTAGGGTTGTTAGAACCATGAAGAACTAACCAGGTAAAAATGGATAATTCATAATTCTTGAAAAGTGTGCATGCATATATTAATTAGTTCTCTTCATATAGAATGCTTTCTAATGGTGGCCAATGTTAGAACTCGACTAATGTTTCTGACTGGATCAAGGTAGTAATGAATGGGAAAAGAGATTAATTAATAGGATTCGGTTGATGTTTCTAATCTGATCATCCGAACTGGCCAAGGGGAGGTTGTACTGGAACAATAGGTAAGGATTAGTAATGCCACACTGCGGAGATGGACCAAATCACATAATGAAATTTGCCTCTCGCCTGGGCCAAATGGTTTAGTGAACTTAACTTACCATTTTGCATCCTACACACTAGAAAAGAATTCGATTATGTGGTAATATTGAGCTAGAGAATCATGGGTAGCACAATACCTTAGTTACTCTTCATACTAGTTTAACACTTGTCTTAGTTTAGGATTACTTTTCATAGTTGTCACAAATCCCCCCCCCCCTTTGGAGAGAGGTTGGTTAATCAATCCGAATTGCATTGAATTCTTCTAAGTCTACCATATTCCCTGGGGATTCGACCCTAAACTTTATTAGGTTATATATCTTGAAAACAACAGTGTTAGCCTAAAAAAGGAGGTGTAGCCTAGGCAGTATCAGTCACAGGCCATTAATCAAAAGTATCTCAATGTGCCGCAGGCCATCACCACTGTCTCACTATGCAACATACTATCTCAAGTGATGTAAATGTAGTGATAAATATGCATGACAATTCATCTAATCATGTATCAAATGTATGTATACCGATGCAATCAATCATATATAACATGTGTGCATATCAATGCAACCTAATTAGAAATAAGATTTGTCCACACCAATGCACCAAGTCCAGTATAAGATATGTGCATAGCGATGAAATAGTGGAGCATAAGATCTGTGCATACCAATGCAACTAGTCAATATAATGCAAAAATGGGATATTAACGTTATACGGCTATATCAAGTCTCATCTAACCACTACTCGCAAATAACCATATGTCATTGAAAGAAGCTCCATAAGTAACCCAAATGGGTTCATAAATCTTATACTTATCATACTCATCATCAATTAGTCACAACATTAACAAGAACTATCTCAAGTCTCATATTATCATGATGATATCCCAATTATTTCAAAATGCACGATTTCATATCAATTAGTTAATAGGATCGCCATTTACTTAATACTTGACATAATCGACCTTATATTTTCGTGAAATCCTATCATATCATGATATCAGATCACAATTTAATCTACATCACACAATTATCACATAAGCATGCTCAATAGCTCAAATCCAATCCCAAAAAGGTTCGTTGAACCTACGTCGGTGCTGAAACCGCACTGGAAAAATCTTTCAATTTACTCAAGGTTCCAAATGATCCAAGGATCGATCAACCACTATCAAAAATGGATACTACGCATTAAGAGATGCATTTTGATACTCATCTTGGCATATTTTAGGCTTAGGGGCAAAATGGTGAAAATTAGGACTAAAATTCGAAAGTTTCAAATCTAGAAATTGACTTCAATCAGATTCTACACAAAAATATGGAGTTCGTGGGTGATAATCCCACTAAAATCGGGTTCAAATTGATGGAGAAATCATCATTTAAAGTTTCAAGATAATTGACCAAAAATTCCCAATTTTAGACATTCAAAATCATGAAGCTCAAGTCAAAATAAAGATAAAAACCATGAAAATTAATCAAGACAATGATAGAAACACTTACCCAAAAGATTTCTCCGAAAACTCTCTTCAAAAATCACCTTTCTGAGTTTGAAATATTGGAAATGGAGTGAAAATGTACTCTACGAAGGCGAACAATTGTCCACGATCGCGGATAAGTAAAAAATCAGATACCTCCGTGCCACGACCCGGTCCTGGTCATGATGGCGCCTGCTAGTCCCACATACAGGAAAGCCAATTCCCAACCTAAGGGTACCTGTCCTAGCTTTCTAGTCCAAAACAAATCGATACAACAACAATATATATGCTGAATCCTACCCAGAACCTAGAAGTCAACTGTACAGAGCTACAATAGACACAAGAACATATCGTACACATATATCAATAATCATAATAATATACAAAACCTGGAGTGCACCTACCAATATCAAATTCTACTGTACAAGGGCGATGTTTGCACGCAAAAGATGACCTTCAGTAGGAAGGAAACTGTAAAAAAGCCAAAGTTATCAGTGCTCACGAAAAGTCTCCTGAGCGCTCCCGAAGTTCCCCAAATGAACTATCACTAAACGTACTTAGACTTGCACTATAGGGGGATGCAGAAGTAGGGGTGAATACCAGAAAAGGCACTAGTAGGCATCATCAGCCAATCGAGTGAAATAGTGAACATAAGTAAAGTCCAAATGTATAGAACTGTAGCAATGTAGCAAAATAACTTAAATTTAAGGCATAGGCTTGTCTGGGAATCCTCAAACCACAACTAAATCAATCAAAGTGAAGAACAATAATAATCTAAACAAACCAAAGTACTGAACATCAATTCGAATGATGAATTCTGCGTAGGACAATACCACAACTGCCCCCAACTGAGGTATACTGTTGTACGGGGGTATAAGTCCCTAGTATCCATGCTTGTACGTCAACTGGGCCCCATAAGCCCAGAAAGTACCCCCGTGCACAATAATTATGCCGACAGATAATCACAAAATCTCTCAAAACCATTACAAAATCCCATAGAACCATCATAGAGGCTAGCTCTCTACATCATTAAAACAAAGGGTCAGTTGTAAGTGGCTGTAAGGCCGTAGTGTCTAAGTCTGAATGACCTTGAGCCCTCATAAGCCTAGAAGGTACACCCACGCATAATCAGGGTGTGAATAGGTAAGTGGATCTATGGGTAAGTAATCACGGGCCTTACCCCATAACAAGTCAACTGGGTCCTCGACCCTGTGCCGGTATGTCGCACTGATCCATAGTCCTGTGACCTAACCTCCGGTCGAGCACTCAGCCAGGGCCAGATAGTCTGATACTCAATATAATGGTGGGACATATACCCCACGGGAGAAAGAATCCCTCTCACATAATAATAGTTTATCAACTCAGGATGTTAATCACGGGGACTAGCCCTACAAAATATTAATCATGAGGCCTAGCCCACCGAATATCAATCGGGGCACTCGACCCAAACTCAACCAGTACTCAGTCCTCATAATTTGCATCCGCCAGCTGGCATCACAGTCGCAGCCACCATGACATAAGTCATGGGGAGAGTCACCCAGGACCCTAATTCTACAGACGTGACCACTAGTGCTCAACGGTGACGGGGAGTGTCATCTATGATGACATATATCAATCAATCACTCAATTAACCAATCTATTCAGATCCAGAACTCCAAACTCACATCATGCCTAGAGTGAATGTAGGTAAAAAAATCATATCATGCACAGATTGAACGCAGGTGATGACGCTCTCAACCTAGGCCGGATCATATTTGAAAGGCCGGCTATCGATCATACTCTTGGCTACACCTTGTGCCTCTATGGTCACGATTTCTTGTGGTGATTTTGTTGATGTATGACTTTTTTAATTCTGTGGTCACTAGATTGTGAGATGGATGTTATCTCTGGAGGCTTAGTTGGGCTTTCTATTGTTGTATTTATCTCAAGTTCATACCACAATTCCGAGCTCATTTTTCATCTAATTTGAGTGATCCAAAAGGCTACGTGACTCAATTTTTTGTAAGGATTTGACACATATTTTGAGGTAAATCATTGATCTTTCTTTTTTTTGTATATCTGAAATGAGTGAAAACTTTACATTGCAATATCTCGATCTCGATCATTTTTAATGGAATTAAGTGAAAATTGCATCTAATTTGTTCATCTGAGAGGGACATTGTCGTATGTTGGGTGTTTGCTGCTTTTTTTCCAATTCTTGAGAATTTTGGCCTAGAAAGTTTTGAAAAAAATATTTTCTCGGTAAAGTTTTTAACTTCGTTTTGGGCGTTTTCTCAGTCTTTTAGTGTCTGTTTTGGGCCAAATTTCTCGCTATAGACTTGGGGTGATGTGGAGATTATTTTATGGGGATTGTTTTGGTATTTGAAGTGTGGACCCCAATTTTCCCATTTTAGTCATAATTGATATAATTTCACCAGTTTCCTGAGATTTCGCAGCCAAATCAGCCTTAATGATCTAATGACTTATGTTTAAATAGTTAAGCAACATCGAGAAGTGATTCAGATGGGAAATACTTGGTTGGATTTACCTAGAGCCAGGGACATTGGATACCACGTAAGATAGGCTTTCTCTAAACCCTACACTGAGCTGAAATATTTCATATTTGATTTGGAATGTATAGGAATGTATTGTTTATGGATTGAGTTGAAGGATTATATATTGTATATGGTTGGAGGTGATCTGTGTGTTGTTTCTATATAATTCTATAGGATAATATTTTTTGTATTAAGGGTTATGTTGGCTGTAGCTGTTATATTACCTGATTTCTTACATTAAATGGCTACGAAGGAGCTTGGAAGGGGTTTGCTGGAGTGTAATATGTGACAGGTATGTACACTGAGCTTGATTATTGCTTGTATGAGTGTGTGGTCTGAGGCTACCGGAATATACTAGGTATTGAGGTTGACCTGTGATTACATGCTACCATGTGCAATGGATCTAGTATCTATATCTGGTTAGTATGTATATGCATGATGTGGCTACGGTTATCTATATTTATTGAGTATTCTTGGTAGAATTCCTTGATTAAACATGATTCTATGTTTCCCTGTGATTTAGGTAATCCCATATACTGTTGTCATCTGTTATGTACTCCTGCCACTAGTTAGTGACTAGAGATACACCATGTCCTAGGGACGGTCATAGTTATAACCGTTAAGGAGCCTTGTGACTTGTACTATAAAATGTGATGACACTGAGCCACTGGCGGGTTAGAGATGGGAGTACGGCTCTATTAGCGAGGTGTAGGTTATATCCTACGAGCATTCTGGGTGGTATGCGATGAGACACCAGTTATATGGGTTTGATTGGCATCTAGTTGAGAGGTGCATATTTTCAGTGGGCCGGCACATGGTTGCCTTAGGCAATATCCTTTGTAGCTGCTGAGGTTCAATATAATTTTGGGTAGGTGACATCCTTCCGTTTATTTAGCCTCTTGGTCCTTCTTAGGTTATGTCGATGATGTCCTATGAGTTTCTTTACATAGAGAAAGGGCCTAAGAAAGGCTGAATATGGGCTAGTGCCCTGCCACTGACATGTGTTTTGACTTGACTTTATATTTGTATAAATGTGTATGGCATGTTACTACTGAGATATGATGACCAAGAGACGGTGTATTGATTATATGTCGTAATATGACTTGACTCTATTATAGACATGACTTAGCTTGGGTGTCTTGGATATTTATGATTTACTGTAATGGTATATCTTTAGTTTAGGCACTTATGATTGATGATGTTATGGTATACTTGGCCTTAGCTAGGCATTGCTCTATGGTGTTTTGTGATGTATATACTTTCTAATTACTGTTGATAGTTGTTGTGAGTACTGGTTCTCTCCATTCGATTCTAGCGTATTTGTTGTACTTGAGAGAGGTTGTGATTATAATTATTTGTGTTGGGAATTGGATTGCCTGTAGGTGGGACCATCAGGCGCCATCATGACCAGGACCGGGTCGTGACACTCCGCAAAGGGGGAGGTTTGTCCGAAAGGCAGAGACAAATTGGCTACACTAGGTACCCTCACACCAACAATTGCCAAAACACTAAACCGATCCCCGAACTTATCGAAACTCAGAAATTCCCAAACTATATATTTATCCTTACTAGACACAGTGATCTGGACTTGACGGAATTGGAATTCGATTCCAAGGTCTCCATGACACAATGTAAATCAAATCAACTAGTCTAAAACTCAAAATACCAAAACTTCCCTCAGAAAAAATTATGACAGAAACCATTTTTAACATTAGTTTCACCCCCCGGAACTATTAGAACTGTTAGTATTCCGATCCAAGTTTCTGAACTCCGAATGTTGACCAAAGTCAAACTCTTGTTTCAGAAACGACTAAAATCATTACTTTGGGCCTAAAAACTTCAATTTAACTCCAAATCACTTTTGAAACTTCCTGTAGTTCAGTTTTGACATTCCAGAGCTAATGGAATTAATGGATCCCTGATCCGACCTTCGAAACTCAGAATGACACAAATATTCACTTTTTCAACAAGTTAAGCTTTCAAAAAAGACCAAAGTTCATCCTTTCAAATTGTAAATCTCATGATTCAAATTCCAACCATTCAAATAGCTCAAATTAAGTCCAAAGCAACTTATGAAAAGGGAAACATCAATTTTCACAGATAAGGTCAAAAATGACCAACCAAGTCATTATATCATTCACCACTAAAAGAAAATTTGTCCCCGAACATAAGGAAAAGAGGAGTACCTATAGCCCCAAAAAGGCTGGGACATCTAGCCAGCATGTCAGAATCTAACTCCCAAGTAGCCCCATCAACAGAACAGTGCCGCTACTAAACCTTTACAGAAGGTATATCTTCGGATCTTAATCTCCAGACCTGCTTGTCCAATATAGCTATAGTTTCCTCTTCAAAGGACAAATCTGGACAGAACTCAATATAATCATAAGAAATCATGTGGGACTCATCTGGAATGAACCGGTGGATATAGAGACATGGGAAATAGGATGAACAGAAGATAGTCTTAATGGTAAAGCCAACTCATAGGCTACCTCACTAATTCTTTTCAAAATCTCAAATACGCCAATAAATTTTGGACTAAGCTTGCCCCTCTTTCTGAATCTCATCAAACCCTTCATGGGTGAGACTTTTAGCCAAACATTGTCACCCATAGATAACTTAAGAGGCCTAACCCTCAGATCATCATAACTCTTCTGGCAACTCTGGGCTGTTAGATGTCTACTGTGAATTAGTCGGACTCGATCCATGGCATCCTGATGCAAATCACCACCCAACACCTTATTTGAACCTGAATCAAACCATCCAATGGGTGATCTACATCTCCGGCCCTACAAAGCCTCAAACGGTGCCATCTGGATATTGGAATGGTAAATATTGTTATATGCAAACTCTACCAATGGTAAGTTTTGGTTCCATCTATCACGACCCAAGCCTAGGGCCTGGACGTAACAAGGCAAATGGGAACTTGAGGGGACTTCAAACAAGTGTCTTAGCATATCATTCACACATCCTTAGTCGTGAAAGAAAAATAGACAATTGAAGAGTTATAAATAAGGAAGTGGGACTAAGGGAAGGCTTGATATTTATAAAAGCATTAAAGAGTTAAGCTCATAGCATAGGTACATCAAATATCCAACAATACCTCTAACATTGAATGGTGTAGGAGCCAAGACACTTTCCGGGATCACCTTTATAGTATCAAGTGTTCAATATAAAGAAATATCAAATAGTAAGAGTACCATAAATAGTGTCAGACTTGAGGACTTACCAAAGCTTATATTCTGAAGTACCAAACTTAGCCACGTGAAGGATGATGAAAGGTGCTCCGGTCCCTAAATTGTAATATCATGTAGGCATAGAGTATATGTTAGTACGTTTGAATGTATTAAATATGTTGGATGTAATGTGACAAGACATAAGCCAATATAGATAAACCACATAAACATAATCAATGGAGAAGTATAATATTAATATGGCTTGTACTATCAACGCTTGAAGTAAAACATGCTCGTAAATGATATAACTTGCATAGTACATATCACATGTGTGGGAAGAGACCATAACCAACATAGACCAAGTGAGCTACTACTTGGAATCCAAGGCATTTCACCCCTTTGTAAGGTGATTGAGGCATGTCAACCCCTCAACAAGGTGATTGAGGTATGTTATCCCTCAACAAGGTAATTGAGGCATGTCATCCCTCAACAGGGTTTGGTCTACTTGTAACATCATATTAGATACCTTTCATGAATTCAATACATATATGCAAGACCTAAATCATCATGGAATCACTTAACTTATAAATCATATAATAGATCATCAATAACATGAGAATCCTTGTCAAGACATTTTATCAAACACTTGGTGGGTTCATAATGCTTATTCAAAATCATTTAATTCAAAAGCGAAATAATATGAGAAAACTCAATCCAAATAAACCCACTGACATATAGTAAAACCCTCTTGTAGGATACCTTGAATTCCTTTATCAAATCTCATAATAGATTATAGTTTCATAGCTCATAACATATATAGTCTCAATAGACAAAACAAATTCATGGTATAAGCTTGAAATAGATAAACATGCATAATCAATAAACATTTCATAAAACGCCAACATAATTTATAATCATAATCCATAATAAGAGATACCCATAGATGATACAACTTGAAAACAATGCAATTTTCATAAAAAGGAAGATTGGGCTCCATGGGAAAAGGACCCAATGGATGAAACCCATATACCTCAAACTTGGGTTTTCTTAAGATGAGCTTGAAGAGAAATTAGAGCTTGAAGAGAATCCTTGAGTTCCAAAGTTTTGAAATCCTTGAAATTTGAATGAGATATTTGGTTAAGTCTTGCCGAGGTTTTTGTGAGAGATTTGAGTGATATATAGAGTTGAAGTATAGCTAAGTACGAGTATTTTCACCCATAAGTGGGCCCTATGCCCTTGGCCGACATAAGAAAAATTAAGGAAAAAAATGTACTGGTCCGCGTCCAGTCCACGATGTGGACCATACGCGCACAAAAAAAAAATACTGTTTCGCGCCCCTAGCGCGTCGCAGCAAGGATGCAGATGCTCTCTAGAAATTAAAAATTAGCGAAATTTATCTTTTGCTATGGGTACTCTAAAATCTAGGTTATAAGAATTTCCCACTCAATTTTTTCCTTGATCGAGAATATGAAGTCAGATTTTTGATATGACACACGAATTTTGAGATATATGGAAATTACGATTATTGGCATTTCTGAAGCACAATTTGGGGTGTTTCAATATATTCCCCTTGGGTAAATCCATCCTAGAATATCAATCAAACATGCATAAAAGAAGTAATCATGAAAAGTTTTGCCCAACATGAATGCAACAAATGCATTTAAACATCATTTTCAGAAAAGTCTCAACATGAGTGTCAAAAATCACCATAAACTTCATATCATGAACATGAATGCATGCAAAATGACATAAGGGATGACACTTAAGACCTAAAATCATATATGAGACTTAAATTAGTACCTTCGGCTTGAGTAGAGTGGAAGAGATATGGATATCGCTTTGTCATATCTACCTTGGCTTCCCATGTGGTACTTTCAACTTGTTGGTTCATCCAAAGGACCTTGACGGAATGTACATCTTTGTTTTTCAACCTATTTACTTGTCTATCCAAAATCTCTACCACGAACTCCTCATAGGTCAAATTATCTTCTACAACACCCACAACATCCAAGGGCACTATAGCACTTGGGTCACCCACATTCTTTCTCAACATGGATACATGGAAGACCAGATGAACCATATTCATCTCCATAGGCAACTCCAACTCGTATGTAACCTTACCAACCATCCTCAAAATTTTATAAGGGCCCACAAACCTTGGGCTCAATTTCACCTTTCTGCCAAATCGAACCACATCCTTTATACGTGAGAATTTCAAGTAAACCCAATCACCAACCCTAAACTCAAGATCTCTTTTCCTCACATCGAAGAAGGACTTTTGTCTACTTTGGGTTGTTTTCAATCTCTCCCTTATCAACCTCACCTTCTCCAAAACTTCCATGACCAAATTCAGACATAGCAAAGCCAATCCCCCCACTTTCAAACCACCCAATCGTGGATCTACAATGCCTACCATAAAGATCTTCAAAGGGAGTCATACAATGCTTAAGTGGTAGCTATTTTTGTATGGAAACTCAATGAGTGGAAGTTGTTCATCTCAACTACCCTTAAACTCCAAAACAAAAGCTCTAAGCATATCCTCAAGAGTTTGGAAAGTCTTCTCGGCTTGACCATTTGTTTGAGGATGAAAAGCTTTGCTAAGCTTAACCTTGGTACCAAGACCTTTTTGGAAGGACCTCTAAAAGTGAGAAGTCAATTGAGCACCACAATCCAAAATGGTATACAAAGGCACCCCATGCAATCTAACCAACTCATAAATATACAACTTGGCATAATATTCAGCACCATAAGTAGTTTTTACAGGTAAGAAGTGAACCAACTTTGACATTCCATCCACAACAACCCTAACCGACCATAACAAGTGTCTGAGAATGTGCCTCGGAAGTGCTCAGAATCTCAATTTCTATATATCTCAAAATCCATGTGTGATATCGAAAATCTGACTTCATATTCCTGTTAAGGGGTTCAAATTGAGTGGACAATAGGTCTATACCTGATTTAAGAGAAAACGATTAGAAATTTCAAATTTCCAAAATACGAATTCCAGTGAGCTCTACGTGCCCCTGGCGCGACGCGGCCAGGGCACACAGATGCGTATTTCGTTGAATGTTTTGCTAGTCTAGTCCAAGATTTTTAAGTCTTGGGCCTAAGTGTTTCCAAACGTGAAAATTCCTATAGTATCCATTTTTCACTCTCATATCATTCTAAACATTTCCCAATACTTAGTCAAACACTTAGCCAATATTTCATCTCCCAAATTCAAGTCTCAAACTCATCCGGATTTAAAGATTCTCTTTCACGCTTCAAGTCTCCATCTCCAATCTTCATCAAGTTAGTCTCCAAAGATAAGGTATGTGGATTTTTTCATGGGTTCCTTTCACCCATGATGCCCAAGCTTCCTTCTCCTAAATTTTCATGATTTATAGTTAATTTTATTCATGGTTCTTATTGATTATGAAATTCACTGCACACTATGTCGGGGTGTATGAAATTGTCACTGTTTTACTATGTTTTGGGCTATGAATCTAAGATCTATTGTGAGATTTGATAAAGGATTTTAATGCATATTGCTTGAGGGTTTTACCAAGTATCTATTGATGGTTTTACATTGGATTTTATAGAATGATTTCACATTTGAATTGCATGATTTTACACTAGCACTAGCACCCGCCATCTGTTTGATAAAATGTCCGGATTATGATTTCTTGAGGATTGAGAATGTGTATTGACTATCGGCAACTTAAAAGGGTCACCATCAAGAATAGATATCCTCTTCCAAGGATGGATGATTTGTTTGACCAATTTCAAGTGGCTAGCATTTTTTATAAGATTGATCTTTGGTCCGGGTGTCTTCCAGTGAAGGTGAGGGAGTGCGATATTCCCAAGATGACCTTCTAGACTAGGTATGAGCATTATAAGTTTGTTGTGATGTCTTTTAGGTTGAGCAATGCGCTGTCCATCTTCATGGACTTATGAATAGGGTCTTCAAACCCTACCTTGATTTATTTGTTGTGGTATTCATTCATGATATTTTGATCTATTCTTATGGTGAGGAGGAGCATAGGGCTCATTTGAGGGTTGTGTTTCAAAGATCGAGGGAAGATAAGTATACGCCAAATATGACAAGTGCGAATTTTTATTGAGGAAGGTTTCCTTCCTAGGACATGTGGTGTTGGGGGATGGTATTAAGGTGGATCCTGAAAAGACAGATGTGATTAGTAATTGGCCAAGACCATTGACCCCGTCGGGTATTAGGAGCTTCTTGGGCTTAGTGGGTTATTGTTAGAGAATTGTGAATGGTGTTTCTTCTATTACTTCTCCTATGACTAAAATAACTCAAAATAAGGCCACGATTGTGTGGACCGATGTGTGAGAGGTGCTTCCAAATATTGAAAGATAAGCTTGTGTCCGCTCCTTTTTTTTCACTACTTGAAGGGCTAGAGGGATTTTTGTGTATAGTAATGCTTCTAGAGTTTGTTTGGGTTGTGTTCTAGTGAAAAATGGTAAGGTGATAACCTATCCTTCTGGGCAATCAAGTTCATGAAAAGAACTATCCTACCCATGATCTTGAACTAGCCGTTGTGGTATTTGCATTAAAGATTTGGCGTCATTACTTGTATAAGGTGCATGTTGATGTATTCACCGATCATAAGAGTCTCCAATATGTCTTCACTCAAAAAGCTCTTCACTTAAGGAAAAGGAGATGGTTAGAACTCATTAAGGACTATGATATAAACGTGTATTATCATCCGGGTAAGGCTAATATGGTAGCGGATGCTTTGAGTGGGGTGTCTACGGATAGCCTAGCTCATGTTGATAGAGGTTATAAGGAGGTGGCTAGAGAGGTCTATCATTCGCCTAGATTGGGAGTTTGGTTGGAAGAAGTGGGTAATGGTGTTATTGTTGATGGTTCTAAATCTTCATTGGTTAAGGAGATGAAAGCTAAGCAAGATCTTGATCCCTCTTTGTTAGAATTGAAGACCTTGGTTAGCAATGGGAAGGTGGAGGTATTATCCCAAGGGGAAGATGGTGCACTCAGATACCAAGGGAGGTTGTATGTGCCTTGTGTTGATAGCTTGAGAGAGAGCATTCTTGATGAGGTTCACGGTTCGTCCTATTCTATTCAACCCAATTCTACTAAAATGTATAGGGATTTTCAGAGAGGTGCATTGGTGGGGAGGCATGACGAAAGATATTGTAAAATTTGTGTCCGACTACCATAGTTGTCTACAAGTCAAATCGGAACATCAAAGGATAGGTGGCCTAAACCAAGATATAGATATGGCTACTTGGAAGTGGGAAGAGGTTAATATGGACTTTGTAGTTAGGTTGCCTAAAACTAGGATAGGTTTTGATTCCATTTGGGTCGTGGTTGATAGGATGACAAAATTGGCTCACTTTCTATCGGCTAAGAGCACATATGGGACTGAAGTGTATGGTAGGTTGTACATCCATGACTTGGTGAGATTGCATGGAGTTCTTTTATCCATCATGTCGGATCGTAGAACTCAATTTACTTCATATTTTTGGAGGTCTTTCCATAGGGGTCTTGGTACAAAGGTTAAACATAGCACGACCTTCTACCCTCAAACAGATGGCCAAGATAAAAGGACCATACATATCCTTGCGGACATGCATAGGTCTTGTGTATTGGAGCTTAAGGGAAGTTGGGATGATCATATTCCATTAATTGAGTTTGCATACAACAATAGCTCTCATTCTAGCATCGATATGGCTCCTTTTGAAGCTCTCTATGGTAGACTTTGTAGATCATCGAGGGGTGGTTTATAGTTGGAGAAGTGGCTATATTGGGACAAGATCTAGTTATGGAGGCTCTTAAGTAGGTTACGATGATTAGGGAGAGGTTGAAGATGACTCAAAGTCACCAAAAGTCCTATCCCGTTGTCAGGAGAAGGGACCTTGAATTCAATGTTTGTGATTGAGTGTATTTGAAGGTCTCACCCATGAAGGGTGTGGTCTGTTTTGGTAAGAAGGTCAAGTTGAGACCTAGATATTTAGGCCCTTTTAGGGTGATTAGAAGGATTGATAAGGTGGCCTAAGAGTTAGATTTTCCTAGAGAAATGGATTAGATTTTCCTAGAGAAATGGAATTGGTTCATCTGGTCTTTCATGTGTCTATGTTTAGGAAGTGTATGGGTAACCCCAATGCTATTGTGCGTCTTGATGTTGTGGGGGTAGTGGAAGCTAACTTGAATTATGAAGTGGTTCTGGTTCAAATTTTTGATAGGCAAGTGAAAAGATTGAGAAACAAGGATACGACTTCCGTTAAGGTCCTTTGGAAGAATCAACAAGTTGAAAGTGCTACTTGGGAGGTCGAGGCGGACATGCAAAAATGATATCCTTATTTTTTTCACTCCACTCAAACCTAAGGTATCAATCTAAGTCCCCTATGAAACTTCAACTCTATGTTCAGCCCATGAAATATGCATACATTCATGTTTAAATTGACAAGTTCATAACGATTGTACACTTATGATGCAATTTTTGAAATGATGTTTAAGGCATTGTCTCATCCTTATGTGGGCTGAAATTGTCATGTTTGTATCTCTCATACATGTTTCTTTGACATTCAGGGATGAATGTTCCCAAGGGGGAGATATTGAAACAACCCTAAAAAATGCCCGAGAATGTGCCTCGGAAGTGCCCGGAATCGTAATTTACATATATCTTAAAATCTATGCCTGATATAAAAAATTTGACTTTATATTCTTCTTCAGGGGGTCAAATTGAGTGGAAAATGGGTCTAACCCTGATTTAAGGGAAAACAATTAGAAATTTCAAATTTCCAAAATGAGAATTCCAGTGAACTCTACGCACCCTTGGCGCGACGAGGGTAGGGCTCATAGATGTGTATTTTGTTGAATGTTTTGCTAGTCCAGTCCAAGTTTCTTAAGTCTTAGTCCTAAGTGTTTCTAAAAGTAAAAATACCTATACTTAGCCATTTTTCACCCTCATATAATTCTAAACATTCCCCAATACTTACTCAAACACTTAGTCAATATTTCATCACCCAAATTAAAGTCTCAAACTCATTCGAACGTAAAGGTTCTATTTCAAGCTTCAACTCTCCATCTCCAACCTTCAACAAGTTAGTCTCCAAAGCTAAGGCATGTGGGATTCTTTCATGGGTTCCTTTCACCCATGATGCCTAAGATTTCTTTTCTTAAAATTTAATGATTTAAACTTGATTTACTCATGGGTATTATTTTTTTTAAATTCATTGCACACTATGTTGGGGTTTATGAAATTGTAACTGTTTTACTATGTTTTTTGGCTATGAATCTAAGATATATTGTGATGTTTGATGAAGGGTTTTGATGTGTATTGCTTGGGGGTGTTACTAAGTATCTAGTGATGGTTCGACATTGGATTTTATGGCATGACTTCACTCTGAAATTGTATGGTTTTACACTAGCACTACACACCTGTCAAGTGTTTGATAAAATGTCCGGATTATGATATCTTGAGAAATTGAAGGTCCAATGCATGTCTTATGAGTTGAATGACTTTTTGATGATGAAAGGAAGGTTTATATATGATGATTATATGATGATGAAAGGAATGTATGTATATGATGATGAAAGGAATGTATGTATATGACATTATCTCAATAGTGTTGGGGATGACCAAGCGTCACTCGGGAGGTTGTAGACCCGAGTAACCTTGTTGAGGGATTTGTACCTCGATCGCCTTGCTCGGGAGGTGGGAGGCCCAAGCAATCTTATTGGGGTTCTGTACCCATCAACCTTGTTAGGGGTTTGTACCCATCAACCTTGTTAAGGGTTTGTATTCCATCAACTTACCGGGGGGGGGGGGGTTGTACTCCAACAACCCGATGAAGGGGTTTGTATCTCATGCGACTCTCGAAGGAGGGGGTAGGACTTGGATTGCACTAAGAATAATCACTCCTTACACATGTGTTAGGTTCTATATAGTCATGATTTTACTTCAAGCATCATTAGTACATGCCATCTGGCTATTATGCTATCTATTGAGTATTATTATGCATTTTGCCTATGATGTCTATCTATTGTTGCATTGCATCCTACATACTTAGTACATTCAATCGTACTAATGCATACTCTATGCCTAAATGATGTCACCATATAGGAATCGGAGCACTGCTTGATCATCCTCCCACTCTACGTAGCTAGTACAATTGTCTTTCAAGCTTGTTAGTGAGTCCTCCATTCCAGGGATATTGGTTATGATCTCTTGCTATGTACTATGGCTATCTTTCTTTTGTTTATGTATTGACTACAGGGGTGAGCATAGTTGCTTGTTCTGGCCCCCACTCTTGTCTATGTAGTAGAGGTATTGTTGGACATGTTATGTATCTATGCTATGAACCTTGAGTCTATTGTTCTTGATGTCTATGATATGAAAGTGTTGCCTTAGCCTCGTCATTCCCAATTTATTATCTCTCGATGCCTGTTTTATTGCTTCCACGACCAAGAATGTGTAATGATATTCTAAGAGGCTTGCTTAGGGTCTCTTCAGGTATCCCTTGCGCCGTGTCATTTCTAGGCCATAGGATTGGGTCCTAAAAAACTTAGTATCAGAGCACTTGGTTGTTAGATCCTTGGATTCCAACACACCACTTCGATTAGCGTCTTATTCATGGTTGTGTTATGTACCATAACTATGAGCTAGAGGCCATGAGGCATTTAGGAAATGTTTCCCTTCTTCTTACTCTATGTCATGCTATAGAAGTTGAAGTATGGTTACCCCCCCCCCATAACGATTATCCTTTGCTATGCTAGATCATTCCTAAAATGAGAGGGAGAAGAGCGCACACACCCGAGGAGCAACCGACTAATGGAGAGCTTCGAGATGCTCTTACTTTGCTTATACAAATTGTGGCTAATCAATCCAACCAAGGGGTCCAAGCCCCTCATCCTTCTACATTGGCATCTCGGGTGAAAGACTTCATGAGAATGAATCCCCCAGAATTCTATGGGTCAAAGGTGAGTGAGGACCTTCAAGAGTTCATTGATAAGGTCTATAAGATTTTCTCTATCATGGGTGTGAGGTCGGAGGATAAGGCAGATTTGGTGGCCTACAAATTCAAAGGGGTATCACAAATATGATACAATCAATGGAAGGAAGAGAAGGGAGCCAACTACGTGGTGCTTTGGAGGAGTTTAAGGTTGCCTTCCTTAATCGGTACTACCCACTAGAACATAAGGAAGCTAAGTTGGTGGAATTTATGAATTTGAGACAAGGGTCTATGAGTGTGAGGAAGTATGCCCTAAAGTTCTACTAATTTTCAAAATATGCTCCAAATTTGGTGGCCGACTTGAGATCTAGGATGAACAAATTTGTTATGGATGTTTTCGACTTGGTTAGTGAGAAGTGCCAGTCTGGCATGTTGATTAGTGACATGGACTTTTCACGTTTGATAACCTATGCCGAATAAATGGGGGAGGAGAAATTGAAGAAAATAAAGGGTCATGAGGCCAAGAGGGCCCGTTTTGAGGGGAAATTCCAAAGGGGTGGCTGGTTCCATCAATCCTAAGGGTCTTCCCATGCATTTCAAAAGAGGGTTGCCTATGATTTTCCAAGTAACTGAGGTGTTGGAGGTGTGGTTCCTAATGGTGGGTGTCCAAAATGTGGTAGTAGTCATAGTGGCTTATGTTTGAGGGACACAAATGCTTATATGGTTGTGTGGAAGTTGGGCATAAGGTGATGGATTGCCCTCGAAATCACAACAAAGGTGAGGAGATTCGTCCACAAGGTGCTGATGCGGTTCCTTTGGGAAGAGGTGGCCGGTGAGATGGTGCCCCAAGGCACAACCAGTTTTATGCTTTACATGGGAAGCAAGGAGTTGAAGAGGTTCCCGATGTTATCACCGGCATGTTGAAAATCTTTGATTTTGATGTGTATGCATCGATTGATCCGGGTGTCACTCTTTCTTTTGTTACCCCCTTTGTTACCAAAACATTCCTTGTTGACCCTGAGTTGTTGTGTGAGTCATATGAGGTGTTTACTCCTATTGGTGCATCTATTGTTGCTAGGAAGGTTTATAGAGAATATCCCATTTACATTTTGCATAAAGTATTGCCTCGTGATCTTGTTGTGTTGGACATGGTTGATTTTGATGTCATTCTTGGGATGGATTGGTTTCACTCTTGGGATGGATTGGTTGCATGCATACTATGCTTCTATTTATTGTAGAACCCATACGTTCAAGTTTCAATACCTAAAGGAACCCATCCTTCAGTAGGAGAGTCGTGATGTGGTGGTCAAGGCTAGGTTCATCTCTTGTATTAAAGCCTATAAGTTGATCTCTAAGGGATGTCTTTACCATGTTGTGAGGGTTAGGGATGTGAAGTCAAAAGTCCTTCCCATAAAGTTGGTTCCGGTTGTTAATAAGTTCCTTGATGTCTTTCCAAATGACCTTCCTAGTGTTCCTCCCGAAACGAAAGTAGATTATAGTATAGATCTCCTTCCCGATACTTAACCCATTTCTATTCCCCCTGATCGTATGGCCCTGGCAGAGTTGAAGGAACAATTGAGGGACTTGTTGGAGAAAGGATTTATTAGCCGTAGCCAATCACCATGGGGTGCACCGGTGTTGTTTGTGAAAAACAATGATGGGTCCTTTAAAATGCGTGTTGACTATCGGCAACTTAATAGGGTTACCATCAACAATAGGTATCATCTTCCAAGGATTTATGATTTGTTTTACTAATTCATGCAAGGGGCTAGCATTTCTCTAAGATTGATCTTCACTCCGCGTATCATCAAGTGAAGGTGATGGAGTACGATATTCCCAAGATGGCCTTCTGGACTAGGTATGGTCATTATGAGTTTGTTGTGATGTTTTTTTGGTTGACCAATGCACCAGCCATCTTCATGGACCTTACGAATAGGGTTTTCAAACCCTACCTTGATTTATTTTTGTAGTATTCATTGATGATATTTTGATCTATTCTTGTGGTGAGGAGAAGCATAAGGCTCATTTGAGGGTTGTGTTGCACAGATTGAGGGAAGAGAAGTTATATGCCAAATATGAGAAATGTGAATTTTTGTAGATGGAGGTTGCCTTCCTCAGACATGTGGTGTCGGGGATGGTAATAAGGTGGATCCTAAAAAGACGGATGTGATTGGAAATTGGCCTAGACTATTGACTTCGTCAGATATTAAGAGCTTCTTGGTCTTAGCAGGTTCTTATTGGAGATTTGTTAATTGGTTTTCTTCTATTGCTTCTCCCATAACTAAATTGACTCAAAAGAAGGCCAAGTTTGTGCAGACTGATGAGTGTGAGAGGAGCTTTCAAACATTGAAAGATAAGCTTGTGTTCGTTCCTATATTGTTACTACAGGAAGGGATATAGGGATTTTTGTGTATTGTGATGCTTCTAGAGTTGGTTTGGGTTGTGTTCTAATGCAAAATGGTAAGGTGATAGCCAATGCTTCTAGGAAACTCATGGTGCATGAAAAGAACTATCCAACCCATGATCTTGAACTAGCCGATATGGTATTTGCATTAAAGTTTTGGCGTCATTACTTGGATGGAGTGTTGATAAATTCACCAATCATAAGAGTCTCCAACATGTCTTCACTAAAAATGATCTTAGCTTGAGGCAAAGGAGATGGTTAGAACTCCTTAAGGACTATGATATGAGTGTGCATTATCATCTCGGTAAGGCTAATGTGGTGGCGGATGCTTTGAGTAGGGTTTCTATGGGTAGCCTAACTCATATTGATGGTGGTGATAAGGAGGTGGCTAGAGTGTGCCATCGTTTGGCTAGATTGGGAGTTAGGTTGGAAGAAGTGGGTAATGGTGGTGGTGTTGTTATTGATGGTTCTCAATCTTAATTGGTTAAGGAGGTGAAAGCTAAGCAAGATCTTGGTCCCTCCTTGTTATAATTGAAGGCCTTGGTTAGTGATGGGAAGGTGGAGTTTTTCTCCTAAAGGGGAGATGGTGCAATTAGACACCAATGGAGGTTATGTGTGCCTTGTGTTGATGGCTTGAGAGAGAGAATTCTTTATGAGGCTCACGGTTCTTGCTATTCTATTCACGTCGATTCTACTAAAATGTATAGGAATTTGAGAGAGGCGTATTAGTGGGGAGGCATGAAGAAAGATATTGCAAAATTTTTGTCCAGATGCCATAGTTGGCTACAAGTTAAAGCTGAACATCAAAGGTTGGGTGGCCTAACCTAAGACATAGAGGTACCAATGTGGAAGTGGAAAAAGATTAATATGGACTTTGTAGTTAAGTTGCCCAAGACTAGGAAGGGTTTTGATTCGATTTAGGTTGTGGTTGATAGGATGACGAAATCTACTCAGTTTCTACTTGTTAAGACCACATATGGGGCTGAAGAGTATGCTAGGTTGTATATCCACGACTTGGTGAGATTGCATGGGGTTCCTTTATCCATCATAACGGACCGTGGAGCTCAATTTACATCACATTTTTGGAGGTCTTTCCAAAGGGGTCTTGGCACAAAGGTTAAACTTAGTACGGCCTTCCATTGTCAAACGGATGGCCAAGCTGAAAGGACCATTCAAGCCCTTGAGGACCTGCTTAGGGATTGTGTCTTCGAGCTTAGGGTAAGTTGGGATGATCAGCTTCCATTGATAGAGTTTGCATACAACAATATCTATCATTCTAGCATCGGTATGGCTCCTTTGGAAGCTCTCTATGGTACACGTTGTAGATCACCGGTGGGGTGGTTTGAAGATAGAGTAGTAGCAATGTTGGGACCAGATTTGGTTATGGATCCTCTTAAGAAGGTTAGGATGATTAGGGAGAGGTTGAAGATGACACAAAATCGCCAAAAAGTCCTATGCTGATGTGAGGACAAGGGACCTTGAATTTAAAGTTAGTGATTGGGTGTATTTGAAGGTGTCACCCATGAAGGGGTTGATCCGTTTTGTTAAGAATGGCAAGTTTAGACCTAGATATGTGGGACCTAATAGGGTGATGAGAATGATTGGTAAGGTGGCCTACGAGTTGGATTTTCCTAGAGAAATTGAATTGGTTCATCCGATCTTTCATGTGTCTATGTTGAGGAAGTATGTGGGTAACCCCAATGCTATTGTGCCTCTTGATGTTGTGGGGATAGTTGAAGACAACTTGAATTGTGAAGAGGCTCTGGTTCAAATTTTTGATAGGCAAGTGAAGAGATTGAGGAACAAGGATGTGACTTCCGCTAAGGTCCTTTGGAGGAATCAACAAGTTGAAAGTGCTAGTTCAGAGGCTGAAGCGAATATGCAAAGGTGATATCCTTATCTTTTTCACTCCACTCAAGCCTAAGTATCAATCTAACTCCCCTATGTAATTTCAATTCTATCTTTAGCCCATGACATGCACACATTCATGTTTAAATTGAGAACTTCATGATGATTTTACACTTATGATGATACTTTTGAAATGATGTTTAAGTGCATTGCTGCATACTTATGTGGACTGAAATTGTCAATTTGTATCTCTCATATACGTTTCTTTGACATTCAGGGACGAATGTTCCTAAGGGGGAGAAATTGAAATGACCCCAAAGAGTGCCTGAGAATGTGCCTCGAAAGTGCCTCAAATAGTAATTTCCATTGAACACTAAATTCGTGCTTGATTTGGAAAATTTGACTTCATATTCTTTTTTATGGGGCCAAACTGAGTGAAAAATGGGTCTAAACCCGATTTAAGATCAAACGATTAGCAATTTCAAATTTCCAAAATGCGAATTCCAGTGAGCTCTGCATGCTCTTGGATCGATATGGCCAGGGAGCACAGATGCGTACTTTTTTTTTACTGTTTTGCTAGTCCGGTCCAAGGCTTTTAAGACTGTGGTCTAAATGTTTCCAAACATGAAAATACCTATACTTAGCCATTTTTCACCCTCATGTCATTCCAAACATTCCCCAATACTTAATCAAACACATAGCCAATATTTCATCTCCCAAATTAAAGTTTGAAACTCATTTGGATTTAAAGGTTCTCTTTCAAGCTTCGAGTCTCCATCTCTAATCTTTATCAAGTTAGTCTCCTAATCTAAGGTATGTGGGTTTCTTTCATAGGTTCCTTTCACCCATGATGCCCAAGCTTCCTTTTTCTAAAATTGCATGATTTAAAGTTGATTTACTCATGGGTATTATTGATTATGAAATTCAGTGCACAATATGTTGGGTTTTATGAAATTGTGACTGTTTTACTATGTTTTGGGCTATGAATCTAAGATCTATTGTGAGATTTGTTGAAGGGTTTTGATGTATATTTCTTGAGGGTGTTACCAAGTATCTATTGGTGGTTTTAATTGGATTTTACAACATGATTTCATTTGAATTGCATGGTTTTACACTAGCACTACACACCCGTCAAGTGTTTGATAAAATTTTCGGATTATGATTTCTTGAGGAATTGAAGGTCCAATACATGCCTTATGAGTTAAGTGACTTTATGATGATGAAAAGAAGGTTTATATGTAATGATTATATGATGATGAAAGGAATGTAAGTATATGATATTATCTCTCAAGTGTTGGGGATGATCAAGCCTTACTCAGGAGGTTGTAGGCCCGGGTAACCTTGTTAAGGGGTTTGTACGTTGATCGGCTCTCTTGGGAGGTGGCAGGCCCTTGCAACCTTGTTGGGGCTTTGTACCTATCAACCTTGTTGGCGGGTTTGTACTCCATTAACCTTGTTGTGGTGTTTGTACTCCATTAACCTCATGAAGGGGTTTGTACCTCATGCACCTCTCCAAGGAGGTGGTAGGCCTTGGATTGCTCTAAGAATGGTCACCCCTTACACATGTGCTATGTTCTATATAATAATGGTTTTACTTCAAGCATCATTTATACATGCAATCTTGTTGTTATGCTATTTGTTGAGTATTATTATGCATTTTGCCTCTGATGTCTATCTATTGTTGCATTGCATCCTACATACTTAGTACATCCAAATGTACTAACGCATACTCTATGCCTACATAATGTCACCATCTAGGAATTAGATTATCGCTTGATTATCCTACCTCTCCACATGGCTAGTACGATTTTCTTACAAGATTGCTGGTGAGTCCTCCATTCCGGGGACGTTGCTTATGATCTCTTGCTGTATACTAAGACTATTTATCTTTTATTTATGTATTGACTATGTGGGTGATCCCGGTTGCTTGTCGTGGCCTTTGCTCTTATCTATGTAATAGGTG
Organism: Solanum medicagineum; assembly: GCA_026153255.1. Lineage (NCBI taxonomy): Eukaryota > Viridiplantae > Streptophyta > Magnoliopsida > Solanales > Solanaceae > Solanum > Solanum medicagineum. The sequence continues at coordinate 10,538,918 of JAPFFP010000088.1, forward strand.
TGTTGTTGGATATGTCATGTATCTATGTTATGAGCCTTGACTCTATTTGTTCTTGATGTCTATGATATGAAAGTGTTCCCTTGACCCCAGTTGTCCCAATTTATTATCTCTTGATGCTTGTTTTATTGCTTCCGCGACCAAGGACGTGTAATGTTCTAAGAGGCTTGCTTGGGGTCCCTTCGGGTTCCCCTTGCGCCACGTCTAGGCCCTAGGCTTATGTCCTACCAAATAGAGGCAAAATGTTTCCTAGTCTTAGGCAACCCAACCACAAAATCCATGCTGATCTCCTCCCACTTCCAAGTAGGAATCTCTATATCTTGGGCTAGGCCACCTGACCTTTGATGTTCGGCTTTTTTTGTTTGAAATTGTGACAGTTGGATATGAACTTAGCAGTATCCCTCTTTATACCACCCCACGAATACACCTCCCTCAAGTTGCTATACATCTTTGTAGAACCGGGATGAACGTAATAGGACGAATTATGGGCCTCCATCAAGATCAATTATCTCAATTCATCCACATTCGGCACACACAATCTACCTTGGTACCTAAGGGAACAATCTCCCCCTTAGGAGAAAACCTCCACTTTACTATCTCTCACCAAGGCCTTCACCTCTAGCAAGGCGAGGTCAAGATCTTGTTTTGCTTTTACCTCCTCAATCAAGGAAGATTTAGGACCATCAACAACCACTACCCACCATTGTCAACTTCCTCCAACCTAACCCCCGATCTAGCCAACCGGGCAACCTCTCTAACCACCTCTTTTCCACCATCATCAACATGAGCTAGACTACTGATACACACCCTACTTAAAGTATCAGCCATAACATTAACTTTGTCGGGGTGATAATGCACACTCATATCATAATCTTCACGGAGATCTAACCACATTCTTGTCTCAAGTTAAGATCTTTTTGGGTGAACACATATTGGAGACTCTTGTGGTCAATAAACATATCAACATGAAGCCCGTAAAAGTAGTGACAGCAAATTTTCAAAGAAAATATTATGGATGCTAATTCAAGATCATAGGTGGATAATTCTTCTTATGCACCTTAAGTTGTCTAGAGACATATGCTATCACCTTACCATTTTGCATCAAAATACACCCCAAACTAATTCTTGAGGCATCACAATATACAACAAATCCTTCCAACCCTTTTGGTAGAGCCAATATAGGAGTGGAGACAAGCTTATCTTTCAAAGTGTGGAAACTCTTCTCACATTCTCACATTCTCACATTCATTAGTCCACAAGAATTTTGCCTTCTTTTCTGTCAACTTAGTCATAGGAGAAGCAATAGAAGAGAAGTCATTCACAAATCTTCAGTAATAACCTGCTAAACCCAAGAAACTTCAAATATCTGATGGAGTAAAATGTTTAGGGAAATTTTTAGTCACCTATGTATTCTTAGGATCCAACTTAATGCCATCACCCGACCATATGCCGTAGAAAAGCAACCTCTTTCAACCAAAACTTACATTTTTCATATTTAGCATACAACCTCTCCTGCCTCAAGATTTGCAACACCACCCTCAGGTAATTCTCATGCTCCTCCTCACTCTGGGAATAAATCAAGATATTATCAATGAAAACCACTACAAACAAGTCACGGTAGGGTTTAAAGACCCTATTCATGATATCCATAAATATAACAGGTGCATTAGTCAATCCAAAGGACATAACCACAAACTAAAAGTGCTCATACCTAGTTTAGAAAGGCATCTTGGGAATGTCACACTCCCTCACTATCAGTTGGTGATATCCGAACTTATGATCAATCTTAGAAAAGTGACTAGCCCCTTGAAGTTGATCAAAAAGGTCATCGATCCTTGGTAAAGGGTACTTGTTCTTTATGGTGACTCTATTAAGTTACCGGTAATCACTGCACATTTAAGAGAACCATACTTTTTCTTCACAAATAATACTGGTGCACCCCAAGGTGACTTACTAGGCCTTAGGAAACCCTTTTCCAACAAATCCCTCAATTGATCCTTCAACTCCTTTAACTCCTCGGGGCCATACAGTAAGGGGGAATAGAAATGGGTTGAGTGTTATGAAAGAGGTCTATACCAAAGTCTATTTCCCTTTCGGTAGGAACACCGAGAAGCCCATCGGGAAAGACAGCAAGAAACTCATTAACCACCGAAACTGACTCAATAGGAAGGACTTTGTACTCAACATCCCTAACCCTCACAAGATGGTAGAAACAACCCTTAGAAATCAACTTTTGAGATTTAAGGCAAGAAATGAATGTACCTTTGAACACCACATCATGACTTTCTTACTCAAGGATGAGCTCATCAGGGAGTTTGATTTAACCCTATGGATTCTACAATCAATAGAAGCATAATAAGTATGCAACCAATCCATCCTAAGAATGACATAAAAATCCACAATATCTAACTCAATAAAATCACAAGGCAGATCATATGTAATATGAACATGGGATAATTTCTATAGACTCTTTTAGCAACAATCTGCTTACCAATAGGGGTTGACACTTCATAAGGTTCGGATAACGATTTGGGACTGACATGAAGCTTTTTGGCAACAAAAGGAGTAATAAAAGAAAGAGTGGCACCTGGATCTATTGATGTGTTGTCAAAATACAAGATATTCGGTGCCTAAAGCAAGGAATTTTGCAAGTTCTTAATGCGACTTTTTATGGTTTTTATGTGCTTTATGTTGTTATTGTAGAAAAGATAGGTTAGCATGATTTTGGGAGAAAATTGCAGATTTTGCTGAAGTGCAGGACATACAAGCCATCCTACAAGTCATAGACCAAGCTACGAGTCATAATATGCACACATAGCAAGAAACAGTGATCAAAATCAGTAATCTGCTAAGTGGAGGTCAGCCCTACGAGGCCACTCTACGAGTCATAGGCCTCACTACGACTCATATAGGTGGTATCGTAGCAAGAAACAGTGAGCTAAAAGTTTAGACCAAGAACTGAAGGCCTTGTCAATGAGAGGAGGATACGAGTCATGGCCGAAGCAATGACTTGTATTAGTGGGTCATAATAGTCAAGTCCATGTGGTGACTATGATACCCTGATTACGACTCGTCAGTCACCCTACGAGTTGTACCTATGTGATGTGTTTGCTGTCAGCTGTCTTTTCTATTTAATTTTAAGGGTGAAATTGTAAATAGTATAAATACTTAATGATAGAGTTTTAGAAGAAAAACCAGAGACTTGAATATTTTGGAGATTCCAGTTTGAACATTCTCTCTAGAATATTTCTAGGTTTTATTGTGTAGATTTCAGTTTTCAATTTGAAGACCCACTTTAGGGGTTTGGAAAAACACATTGTACTCATCTTACATTTATCAAAACTTGTGGTTTCCCACTTTAAGGTGTTTTGTTCTTCATCATTTTGGGTAAACTCTCAACCATGTCTCTTACATTCATTGTTTTTGATTTTGCCTTAGCTATGAATAGCTAAGAACCTACAACTTGGGGTTATGGAAACCATGAGTAGTTGACTTGAAATAACCTAGAATTTGTGCATTTCTTTGATTTGGGTTTTGCATATATTGTTTATTTCCCTTTGTTTTGATTGTTGTTTGGTAGTGGCCAACACCAAACTCTACCTACTATCATGATCCCCACCAAGGTAGTGACGTATAGAAATAGGGATGTAAATGACAGAATTTGATTGATGTGTTCTCGTCTAATCAACCAAACCTGACCAAGGGGAGTTTGACTAGCACAATAGGTAATGGTTGGTTCGCACACCATGGTTGCCGACCAATCGTAATGGTGAAATTCGACCTTCACTTTCACAAGAGGACTGAAAGAACCTAAGTTACCATCCTGCATGTGAATTGCAAATTAAAGTTGTATTGTCTAGGTCAATTGAGTCAACAAATCATGGGGAACACTTTGCTCAATCATGAGGTCAAAAGAGAAAGAGGTGTTATGAAGACCACTTGTGCGGTAAACACCGATAATGAGCAAGCTAAGGTCAATGAGGAGATGATGCAACACTTTGCTCAACTTCTCACAGCATGGACTTGGTTTTAAAACAAAATCAAGTGTGTGTTCAAGCGGTGACTCACCAACCTCCTCAAGCTCCAATGTATGATGAACCATACTTTGATGAAGATGCTTGCTTCATGAGTAACCAATCAGCGGGTTTCCATAAAACCCCAAAGGGTCCAAATCGAACTATTGCAGGCAAGGTTTCGGGAATCAAGGTCGGAACTACAATCGTGATGGTGCATATAGAGACAACTGAGATGGTTATTATGAAAGGGAGAGAGTACCTGGTGCCGAGTGGGGTAGAAGAGATAGTTATAGAAATGGTCCTTATGCTCCACCCTACAACCGTGATGTCGGGCAAAATACTTCGAGTATTGGAGAGATGTTTGACAAGTTCTTTAAAAGTGCCAACCACCAAGATGAGACCTTGAAAGGAATGAAATTGGACATATCAAGCATAAACTAAAATATAGAGTCTCACTCGGTGGATATTAAACAATTAGAACAACAATTTGGGCAAGTTTCTTCACAATTGAACCAACACTAAAGAAACACCTTACCAAGTAATATGGTTCAAAATCCAAAGAATGATGGACATTGCATGGCGGTCATGACTAGGAGTGGTAAAAGCACCATAGATTTTCCTATGTCGGTAGTTGTGGATGAGAGTTGCAAGAAGAGTGGTGATGAAAAAGCTAAAATGAATGGAGCACATGGGCAACCTAAGAGGTTGAAGACCTTTCCTAGACCTCCACCTTATTTTTCCCAAAGTCTTAAGAAGAAAGAAGAGGATGGTAAGGTGGAGAACCTTTTAGTAATGATCAAGAAGTTGTCAGTGAACATTCCTTTGATTGAGGCTTTAGAGTAGATACCTGGTTATGCAAGGTGCATGAAAGATCTAGTAAAGAAGAAGCAGATGGTTAGTCAAGATATCTCCTAAAAGTTCCAACATTTTAGTGCCATCAATACTAAGTCATTGGTCCAAAAACGTGAAGACCCAGACGCTTTCACTATACTATGCATAGTGGGGACATTAGCATTTGCCAAAGCACTTTGTGATCTTAGTGATAGCATAAATTTGATGTCACTCGCCATCTTCAAAAGGCATAGATTGGTTACTCCTATCCCTACAAAGATGTGGTTACTAATGGCAAATAGAACAATCAAGAAATCTGTGGGAGTACTTTATGATGTGCTGGTGAAGGTAGAAAAATTTATATTTCCTACAGACTTTGTTATTCTTGACTGTGAAGTTGATTTTACAGTTCCTATCATTTCAGGGGTACTTTTCCTAGCCACAAGACACACTTTGGTTGATATGGAAAAAGGATTGCTCACATTCAAGTTTGATGTAGAAGCAATGGTGTTCCAAATCTGTCAACAAAGTAGTAAAAGCTGTGATTTGAGGGTAATCTCAGTGATTGAAATGGTCAATGATGATGAGCCAGAGGTTTCAATTGAGATACATCTTAGAGTTGATACTTTGGAAGCAGTATTGATGAATTTTGATGGTGATTATATTCCAGATTATGAGGAGACAGTGAATACTCTTGGGGTATTTTGACCCAAGACGTCAGGCAAAACTAGAACTTGATTTGCAGAACAGGGAATGTCCACTCAAAAAGCCTTCCATAGAGATCCCACCAGAGGTGAAACTGAAAGCATTCTCATCACATTTGAAATATGCATATTTGGTACACCATGATACATTCCCGGTCATCATTGCGCCAGATTTGAATGAGCATCAGGTGGAGGATCTTGTAGCAGTATTGAAAAAATTCAAAAGATCTATTGGGTGGACTATAGCAGATATCATTACCATCCCTCCTAGCATATGCACTCATAAGATTCAACTGGTTAAGGACTACAAGCCCAGCGTTGAGCACCAGCGACGGTTAAATCCTCCAATGCAAGAAGTGGTTTGAAAAAAGAAATCATCAAGTGGTAAGATGCAGGGTTAATCTACCCAATTATATACAGTGAGTAGGTGAGCCCTATACAGTGTGTCCCGAAGAAGGGGGTATCACAGTAGTACCGAATGCAAAAAATTAGTTGATTCCCATACGACCGGTCACTGGATGAAGACTGTGTATGGATTATAGAAAACTTAGTGCCTCCATTGAGAAGGACCATTTTCCTATGCCATTCATGGATTAGATTCTTGATAGACTTACAGAAAACGGTTGATACTGCTTCCTTGATGGCTATTCGCGGATCAATAAAATTGTCATTGCACTAGAGGATCAAGACAAAACCACATTCACATGCCCTTATGGAACCTTTGCATTCAAAAGAATGTCATTTGGATTGTGTAATGCTCCAGCCACATTTCAAAGATGCATAATGTCTATTTTCTCAGACTTGGTGGAGAGTACGATTGAGGTATTCATGGATGATTTTAGTGTCATGGGTCAATCTTTTGAAGACTGTCTGTTACATTTGCATGATGTTTTGCAGAGATGTGTAGAAAGTCACCTAGTGTTGAATTAGGAAAAGTGTCACTTCATGATTAAGTAAGGCATTGTGCTGGGTCATAGAATTTCGGGTAAGGGCATTGAAGTTAATAAAGCAAAAATTAAGGTGATTGAGAAACTTCCTCTACCGATCTCAGTAAAAGGGGTTAGGAGCTTTTGTGCCATGCAAGATTCTACCGGCACTTCATAAAAGATTTCCCCAAGATTTTTCATCCATTGTGCAAATTGTTGCAGAAAGATACCAAGTTTATGTTCGATGATGCTTGTATGCAAGCTTTCGAAGAACTAAAGAGAAGGTTGATTTCAGCACCTATCATTGTGGCCCCGGATTTCTCTAAACCCTCTGAAATTAATGTGTGATGCTAGTGGGGTTGCATTAGGTGTGGTGCTAGACAGTGCAAGGAGAAAGTCCTACATCCTAGCTAGTATGCAAGCAAAGCACTGAACGCCACCCAGAAAAGCTACACAGTCACTGAACAAGAGTTACTTGCAATGGTCTTTGCATTTGAGAAATTTCGCTCATATTTGTTAGGAGCGAAAGTGATAGTGTACACGGATCATATGGCACTCAAGTATTTGATGGCCAAGAAAGATGCAAAGCCTAGGTTAATCAGATGGATGCTTCTTCTACAATAATTCAACTTTGATGTGATTGATAGGAAAGGGTCAGAGAATCAAGTTGCAGCTCACCTTTCCAGATTAGAGGATTGAGCTATGGTGCAGTTTGATGATGGTCTTGATGTTGATGATTCCTTTCCTGATGAACGGGTGTTGGCGGCTTCACGTGATCTTATTCCATGGTTTGCCGACTATGCCAATTATCTTGTGAGTGATATTGTACCCTTTTATCTCAATACCCATCCACGTCGCAGGTTCATGCATGATGTGAAAAAATTCTTTTGGGATGAGCCATATCTGTTTCGTGTATGTGTTGATGGGATCATCCGTAGATGTGTTCCTAAAGTGGAGATGATGAGCATACTTGAAGCACACCACTCCTCATTAGTTGGTGGTCACCACAATAGAACTTGTATGACTTACAAAGTGTTACAGTGTGGATACTATTGGTCTTCTATACATCAAGATGCTCATGATTATGCCATGTCTTGTGATAGATGTCAAAGAGAGGGTGGAGTCACATGGAGGCAAGAACTTCCTCTTAATCCAATTTTGGTGATCGAGTTGTTTGATGTCTGGGGCATTAAATTCATGGGACCCTTTGTTAGCTCTCATAGGAATAAGTATATCATGGTTATTGTAGACTATGTCTCTAAATGGGTGGACACCATAGCCCTGCCAAACAATGTGGGCTAGAGTGTCACAGGTTTTCTTCGAATAAATATTTTTCCAGGTTTGGAACATCATGAGCAATTCAATGATGGAGGCTATCACTTCTGCAATAGATTATTCAAAGCACTCATTGATAAGTATGGTGTAAAGCATTGGGTGGTAATGCCTTATCACCCCCAAACTAGTGGGCAAGTAGAAGTATCGAATAGAGAGATAAAATAAATCTTGTCTAAGACCGTGAATGTGAACCACAAGGATTGGTTGTAAAAGTTGGATGATGCATTGTGGGCTTATTGCACCGCCTTCAAAACACCAATTGGTATGTTTCCATACCAACTAGTGTTTCGAAAGGCTTGTCACTTACCTATTGAGTTTGAGAATAAAGCAATGTGGGCATTAAAGAAGCTCAATTTGGATTGTAATGGAGCAACAACATCTAGATTAATGCAGATTAATGAGCTACATGAGTTCAGATTGAGAGAGTATGAGAGTTCTGCATTGTACAAACAAAGAATTAAGATTCATCATGACCGCAAAATTGAGAACTGCCAATTTCCACCAGGGGACATGGTGTTGCTTTACAACTCTCGATTGAAATGGTTTCTCGGGAAGCTCAGAAAGTGGATGGGGACTTTTGATGTAGTATGTATCTTTAATCATGGTGCTATCAAACTAGAAAGCTGAGATGGAAAGATCTTCAAGGTAAATGTCAAAAGAGCTAATCTCTACATGGGTAACATAGAGGAAATTAAGATAGTTGAGGATTGGGACCTAGAAGAAGCACGAATACTGAAGCTCATCTCATCGTGCCGTGACATTAAATCAGGCACTTCTTGGAAGGCAACCCAAGGTATGCCCTTTGTTTGTCCTTTATCGATTACATGTTTTTACTTTGAGGACAAAGTATTATCTTGTAGTGGGGTGTGGAAAGATATGGATTAGGGTGAAGTCTGAGTAATCTCGAGTACATAACTTCCCCTATTTTGATCCCAAGATTTTCTTATCGTGTTTCTTTTTCCTTGTGGATGCTTTTAATTTCTGTTGAACTGGCATGTTTAGGTAGTGTAGATAATTTGTAGATATATAGTAGTTACTATCTTTTGGCATATATATAATCTTGAAAATGCTTTTTGAATGTTTTGAAAATTCGGTACCCTCAAACTTTTTGAGATTGTTGGTTATTATTGCAATCATGTATATGATTATCTGGCATTGTTTGTTCTGATAAAGAAAAGGAAAGTAGATGCTTGAAGCATGACATGTGAATGCATACTTGATTGTCTATGCGATGTCGTGTGTAGGAGCTTATTATGCCGCATTCATATATTATGTATGGACTCAGAACCTGCCTTATTGCTCTATGGCTGGACTAGTGATATGGTTGACTGGGAAAGGATCTTAGGCCATTTTTCTTTTAGTGAGCTTACTTTTGCCTAAATGACCTACAAAATGTTATAGTTCATCCCTTGTTCCAAATGCTTGAGCTTTTCATGTAACTATTCTTTCTTGACACCTAGCTAGACTAGCCTTGTTTTATGAAGTACCTCGATATTGGCCCTGGTCTATCCTTGAACATGTGAACCTTGATTCAGGTGAAAAGCTTAAGTTGGGGTGGCTACGAATAATGGCCCTGGTTTGGGGAATAGATATTGTATGCTTCACCTCAGGCTAAAAGCCTAAGTTGAGGGGGGCCTTTATTGTGGTAAAATAATAAAAATGAGGTGGCTAGTTGCAAAAGAAAGAAGGAAATGAAAATGTCAGGTGTCGGTTGGAAAAAGGAAAGAAAAGAAAAGAAAAGTTGCCTTAGATTAAGGAGAATAGCAAAACTGAGTTCAAAAACAAGGCGCAGTTGAAAAAGAGAAAGAAAGCACTCGAAAAGGAAGAACAGGAGTGGATAAAATAATAATGCTGAGTTATGGAGGTAAGAGTGTTGAAAAACATGGTTCAAGGATAGCTTTTAGTCACTACTTGACTAAAATGCCATTCCAAAGCCCCATGATCCTATATTACAAGCATTATAAGCCCTAAATTGATCCGAATCCATCTTGTCATCAGTCTGGAGTTGAGTATAGAGACAAGCCTATGGAGTTAGTTATTATGCATGAATTTAATTTGTGAGAGGGAGAATGCTTGCGCAATCCCTGAATTTTAATGGATTTTGAGTGAGAAAGAGGGACTTCTTTTCTGTGACGGCATTTTGCAATGCATGATTGGCATATAACTAGTCCAGTAATTGTGGATTAATGATACTCCTTTGCTTATCACAGTTGGCTTGCCAGATACATTTGTATTGGTCTACTTAGTAGCTCTGCAATCAGGTTTTGGAAATGAGAGTTGGGTACTTGAAGTGGAGTTAAATGATGTATATGCCATTAGAGTAGCTGCTATGTATTTGTCATTGTCTTCTTTGATTGAGTCATCACTTGAGGAAAAGCAACAGTTCTAAGTTGAGGGTGTTGATGTGCTATCAAAATTCAACATATTTGGTGTCGAAAACAAGGGATTTTGCAAGTTCTTAATGTGACTTTATGGTTTTTATGTGTTTTTATGTTGTTACTGCATAAAATATAGGTTGGCATGATTTAGGGAGAAAATAACAGATTTTGCTAAAAAATTGCTGGACATACAAGCCATCCTACAAGTTGTAACCTAAGCTGCGAGTCGCAAGGTGCTCTCGCAGTAAGAAACAGGGAGCAAAATCAGGAATATGCTAACTGAAGGTCAGCCCTACGAGGCCACTCTACGAGCCATAGGCCTCAGTACGACTTGTATAGGTGGGATCATAGCAAGAAATAGTGAGCTAAAAGTTCGAAACAAGAACAGAAGGCTCTATGAGAGGAGCATACGAGTCATAGCCCAAGCAATGACTCGTAACAGTGGGTCATAATAGTCAAGTCCAAAATTCCAGGTGTTGAATACGAGACCCCAATTATGACTCGTAGGTCACCCTACAAGTCGTACCTGTATGATATATCTACTGCCAGCTGTCTTTTATATTTGATTTTTAGGATTAGATTGTAAATAGTATAAATACTCAATGAGAGGGTTTTAGAAGAAAAATCGGAGACTTGAATATTTTGCAAATTCCACTTTGAATATTCTCTCTAGAATATTTCTAGGATTTATTGTATATTTCAATTTTCAATTTGAAGACCCACTTTGGGGGTTCGGAAAATCACATTGTATCATCTTCCATTTATCAAAGCTTGTGGTTCCAACTTTAAGGTGTTTTTGTTCTTCATTGTTTTGGGTAAACTCTCAACCATGTCTTTTACATTCGTTGTTGTTGATTTTACCTTAGCCATGAGTAGCTAAGCACCCATAACTTGGGGTTGTGCGAACCATGAGTAGTTGACTTGATATAACCTAGACTCAGCGCATTTCTTTGATTGGAGTTTTGCATGTATTTTTTATTTCCCTTCATTTTTATTATTGTTTGGTGGTGGTCAATACCATATCCCGCCTACTATCATGATCCCGATCAAGGTAGTGACGAATAGGAATAGGGAAGTAAATGACAAGATTCGATTGATGTGTTCTCATTTAATCAACCAAACCTAACCAAAGGGAGGTTGACTAGGACAATAGATAAAGGTTAGTTGGCACACCACTGTTGTTGACCAAGCGCCATGGTGAAATTCGACCTTCACCTTCACAAGAGGGCTGGAAGAACCTAAGTTACCATCCTGCATGC
>JAPFFP010000088.1:10560022-10595267 GCA_026153255.1 Solanum medicagineum
AGAATGAACAGGTCTGTGTCACGGATACCTTGTCACTAAAGTAAACGTTTTTCCAAAATTCATGAGGGGTATTCCAAAGCTTTTCCAACCCCTCATAAACATAAAACACGACCTAAATGGGTCGTTTTAAGCATAAAGAAGTTTTAAACTGTAACAACTCATATTTAGATGAGATGTCTCACATAGGCAAAACAAAAGAGAGATGTTGGGTATATAAGTAAAGGACTGGTCTATATATTGTGAGGCGCCTTTTAGGGTGAGCCTAAAGGGACAAATACATGATGATCTAGGCCCAAGAGCAGACAATACTTCATAGTGTTGGGCCAGGTCATTACAGGTGGTATCAAAGCAACTCTTGTGTCAGCCTTGTTGACGTGAGGCTAGAGTTCAACTGAGTTTAGGTGAATCCCGGTGAAGCAGGGCAAACCTCATTGTTGAGTCTAGGCAAATCTCATGTGGTGGGGCAAACCTTAACGAGGACGCTGAATCCATAGAGGGGGTGTATGTAATAATCTATCTTGAGATGAGATGTCCCACATCGGCAAAACACAAGAGAGATGGTGGGTATATAAGTAAAGGACTGGTCTATATACTATGAGACGCCTTTTGGGGTGAGCCCAAAGGGACAAATCCATGATGGGCTAGGCCCAAGAGCGAATAGTACTTCACATCGTTGGGCCAGGTCATTACATGTTTATACCATAATGAGGAGATGACTAATTTTAATACAACGCACAATTCACAACAAACATAGTCTTGATACATCAACATTAACTCAATAATTCAAAATCATTCTTGATGAACACCTCACACAAGGAAGCATGAGATTCTATATACTTAACAAAGGTTGAAAAATTCACTTGCCTTAACAATTGAACACTCACTGCGGGACTTGAGCCTTCTCCTTTCGAATAGAATCTGTAGCACCATGATCTAATCAAATAAGAATTCACAGTAAGATTTTCAAACTACAACACTCAACTCTACAGTCAAGTTTCTAATCTTGAGTCTAGGGTTAACTCTTAATTCCTCAAAAGTAAATAACCTAAAGTATTTCATATAATACGCTACACCTAATATCTAATATCTAATTACTTATATCAATATATCAAAACTTGAATTATGATGAATCACAAAATAGAAATAATTAAAAAACTACATTAAATTAAACTTAACTAGTACTAGTGGTGGCGGAAGAAATCAATTTGTAACAAATCTATGTTTAAAAAAAACAGTTTAAACTTCGATGAAAGGGACAAACACCCATATACAAGGCCTTGAATATCCTACACTCTAATCCATATATGCATAATATGATATAGAAATTAATGATCAGAACATTGAAATCATTAGCCAATGGCAGAAATTCATAGTACACTTGTCGGAGCATTCAATCACCACACTTCTATACTTTTACTAATCAATTGATGATTTAAATATACATTTCCAACCTCTTAGATATTTATGCATTTATAATTTGGCGGTGTGTCCCATTAGGTGATAACGGTGGTACAAGATGATTTGGTAGATCAGATGGTGTAACCTAGCAATGTGGAGATCTGCGGTAATTCCCTGTGTCGAAAGTCCTCCTGACAAGAAAAAAAGGTGGTCGGGCGGCAAGTCCCACAGGTTCTTGTGGTGGTGCAAGATGGTGGTAGATTAAAAATAAATAACCACTAAAGGGGAGGTCACGAGATTCTGTCGTCATAGTTTGAGGAGAGGTTTGTTGGGGATGCAAACTCCTCCTACATCAGTTGTGGAGAGAGCAAATGACCAAGATATAATGGTTACAACCCCATTTATATGAGACCTTTTGGGATATGCGCAAAAATAAATTTGTGAGGGTTTGGCCCAAAGCGGACAATATCATATTAATACAAGGTTGGGGTGAGAGTAAACGCGGACCCAACAAGTGGTATCAAAGCTTTGGTTGTGTAATCAAGAATTCTATGATGGAGGGAAATATGAACAAGATTGTGTGTTTAAATGAGAGTAACTACAACATATAGAAAACCAAGATGAAAGTTCTATTGTTCATGAAGAAGATGCATCTTCCTATTTTTGCTGCTCATAAACCTGAGGACATGAACAATGTGAATTGGGATTTTAAGTACCAACAAGTGTGTGGATATATAAGACAATGGGTTGAAGACAATGTTCGCAATCACATTGTGAATGCACATGCTAGAACCTTGTGGAATAAGTTCGAGACACTTTACGCTTCCAAAATGGGCAATTACAAGTTGTTTTTGCTAAGGAAATTGATGATCTTTAAATATAAGGAGGGTAGTCCTATTCTTGATCACATAAATGATTTTCAAGTTGTTCTTGATCAGTTTTCAGGAATGAGTGTCAACTTTGACGATGAATACAAAGACTTTCGCTTCTTAATACTCTACCAAATTCTTGGGAAACTCTTCGAGTTTCTTTAACAAATTATGCTCCTGGTGGTAAGGTGACTATGGAATATGCAAAAAGTGGTATATTGAATGATGAAGTCAAAAGAAGATCTCAAGGCACATCCTCACAGTCAGGCATTCTCTACACAGAAGATTGAGGGAGATGTAAGACAAGAGGTTTGAGAAGTAGAGGTAAAAGTAGAAGCAAGTCAAGATCAAAGTATCAAAATCATGTGTATCATTATTATGGAAAGAAAGGGCATATTAGAAGGTTTTGCAACAAGTTAAAGAAAGACCTTGGAGAAGGGAAAAAGGTAGGAAATAATGGAAATAATGTTGTTGATGTTGTCCGAGACAACCTTCTCTTTGCTTGTGGTAAAAGTGTCATCAATTTTGTATCTCAAGATACAAGTTGGATAGTAGATTCTGGAGCTACTTCACATGTCACACCAAGAAGAAACTTCTTTTCATCTTATAATACTACTAATTCTGGTGTGTTAAAGATGGGTAATGCTGGCGAGATCAAGGTATTTGGTGTTGGCACAGTTTGTTTGAAGACCAATATTGGTACAACGTTAGTCCTTCAGAATGTCAAGCATGCTTCAGATATTCCTTTGAATTTGATATCTGTGGGACAACTAGATGGTGATGGTTATCAAAATGACTTATTCAATGGCCAATGGAAACTCACCAAAGGCTCACCGATTGTAGCTTGAGGAAGAAAATATTCAAATTTATATGTGGCACAAGGATCAATCCTTGCTGACTTTATAAATTAGGTAGAAAGTGAGTCTTTATCATAATTGTGGCATAAGAGGCTTAGCCATATGAGTGAGAGGGGAATCACCTGTTTGGCAAATAAGAATTTACTTGCTAGTGTGAAATAAGTAAAGGTGAAAAGATGTGTTCACTGCATAATTTGAAAGCAGAAAAGAGTTTCTTTTCACAATAATCCTCTTTCAAGAAACTCTAAACTATTGGAGCTAGTACACTCTGACTTGTGTGGTCTGTTTAAAGTGAAGTCAAAAGGTGGTGCACTTTGTAAACTTCATTGATGATCACTCTCGCAAGCTTTGTGTATATCCTTTAAAATCCAAAGATCAAGTGTTTGATGTGTTCAAAGAGTTTCAAGCCTTATCTGAGAGACAAACTAGAAAGAAATTAAAATGTATTCGCACAGATAACTGAGGGGAATATATTGGTCGCTTTGAGAACTACTGCAGTCACAAGGAATTCGTCATCAGAAGACTCCTCCCAAGATGCCTCAATTGAATGGTTTGGCAGAAAGGATGAATCAATCTCTAATTGAGATAGTTAGATGTGTGCTTTCAGAGACTAAACTTCCAAATTCCTTTTGGGTTGAGGCACTTAACATTGTTGCTTATGTTATCAATTTGTCTCCTACTGTTGCTTTGGATGGTGATGTTTCAAATAAAGTTGGGTCAAAGGATGTTTCCTACGATCACTTGAAAGTCTTTGGGTGTAAAGCTTGTGTGCATGTTCCAAAAGATGAGGGATCCAAATTGGATGTGAATACTAAACAGTGCATTTTCATTGGATATGGTCAAGATGAGTTTCGATATCGCTTTTATGATCCAGTTGATAAGAAACTGATTAGAAGTCGTGATGTAGTACTCTTTGAAGACCAAACCATTGAAGATATTAATAAGACTGAGAAAACAGATTCTCAGATTGATGAAAGTTTAGTTGATGTTGATCCTGTTCGTAATACCGATTCATCTTTTGCACAAGAAAAAATCCAAGGAAATAATGGAGATGGGGATCAAGATCAAAATGACCATGAGAGTGTAGAATCTGTTGATGCTCCTATTAGTGATGTTGTGGTTGCTCATCAACTAACTTCGGCTCAGATAACTACTTTGGATGCTCAAGAAACCTCTTATAGAAGGTCTACTAGGGAGAAATAAAAGTCAACATGTTATTCTCCAAATGAGTATATACTTGTCACTGATATGGGAGAACCTGAAGGTTATGATGAATTCATGATATATACTCATAGAGATCAATGGTTAGAAGCAATTGAGGATGAGATGAAGTCATTTCACGAGAATGGCACATATGAGCTAGTAGAGTTACCGAAAGGTAAGAGAGCTCTAATAAATAAATGGATCTTTAGAATAAAGCAAGATCAACATACCTCTATACCAAGGTACAAGGCAAGGTTAGTTGTCAAAGGTTTTGGTCTGAGAAAGGGAGTTGACTTTGATGAAATTTTCTCACCTGTTGTGAAAATGTCTTTTATTGGCATAGTTCTAACCTTAGCCGTAAGTTTAGACTTAGAGATTGAGAAAATGGACATCAAAGTTTCTTTTCTTCATGGTGATTTAGATGAAGAGATTTACATGAAGCATCCTGAAGATTTTGTGATCAAAGAAGAAGAAAATTGTGTCTGCAGATTGAAAAAGAGCTTGTATGGATTGAAACAAGCTCCAAAGCAGTGATACTTGAAGTTTAAATCTGTTATTGAAAATCAGGGATACAATAAAACTTCTTCAGATCATTATATATTCTTTCAGAAGTTCTCTGAAGATGATTTCATTATCTTACTACTTGATGTGGATGATATGCTGATTATTGGTAGAACTAAATCTAGAATTAAAGTCCTTAAAAAGGAGTTAAGCAAGTCATTTGCGATGAAGGACTTGGGACTAACGAAGAAAAATTTAGGCATACAAATTCATTGAGACAGAAGTAAAATAAGTTATCATTATTCCAGAAGCAATACATTGAGAAAGTACTTAAAAGGTTCAACATCACAGAAGCAAAAGTGACTAGTACTCCTGTTGCTGAACACTTTAAGTTGAGTACGACCCAGAGTCCATCTACAACTGAAGAAAAAAAGGAGGTGTCAGGTATTCCTTACTCCTCTGCAGTTGGTAGTTTGATGTATGCTTGGTTTGCACTAGACCAAATATTACACATGTTGTTGGTACTATTAGCAGATTTCTTTCTAATCCTGGAAAAGAACATTGAAATGCAGTGAAATGGATGCTAAGATATTTGAAAGGTACTTTAGACATAGAGTTGTCCTTTGATAGTGACAAGCCTGAACTTGTATGCTACACAGACTCTGATCTAGGAGGAAATTTTGAGAATTCAAAATCTGCTTTTAGTTATTTGATCACTTTTGCAGGGGGAGCTATTTCTTGACAATAAAGAATACAAAAATGCATAGCTCTATCTACCACAGAAACCGAATATATTGCACTCACTGAAGGTGCTAGACAATTACTTTGGATGAAGGAATATATCAAAGATCTTGACTTTGAGCGGTCAAGTTTCGTCTTATTTTGTGATAATTAGAGTGTTATTTATTTCACCAAGCACTCCACCTTTCATTCTAAATCCAAGCATATTAGTAGAAAGTATCATTGGATAAGAATGGTCGTGGAAGATAAATTATTTGAGATTGAGAAGATACACACTGATGACAATCCTTCAGATATGCTTACAAAAGTAGTGATTGCAGAGAAGCATGAATTTTGTAGAACTGCGGCAGGCATGAACCCTGTCAAGAGTTCCTCCACTTAATGTCCATTTGGCCCCTTGGTTGAAGGGGGAGTTTGTTGGGCAATAGCCCATATTCCAACCAAAGGCCCATGGCCTAATCCTATTCTCTTTTGGTTTCCAATCCTAATTGGAGAAGGATTGGAATTCTAATCCTATTTGGAAAAGGATTGGGACTCTAATCCTATTTGGAAAAGGATTGGAATAATCCTGTTTAGAGTTGGTTTTGGCTTAAGGAAAAGAACAACTCGTTATCTATAAATAGGACAACTTTTGAGAAAATTATGCATTGCTCACTATTATTTATATTTGAGAGGTATTAGTATATAAGAGAGGTCTTTGTGAGAGCTTTCAACAAGAGAGAAAAGAGAAGAAAAGGGTATTTTTTGCAATAGTCTTTTGTCTCCTGCTAGCTGTCTTCAAATTGCATTTGCCAATTCATTAACCGTTGGATTGGGCCGAAAGTTTGACTGAGTTTCCTAACATTTTGGTCTTTGACATGAATGGTGAACATCGGATTTGGAGGTATGAAACATCCAGTTGTTGGTGTAGCTATTGCTTCTCCTTTGAAAATTGTTGTATAGCCATTAAGGAGAATAGTTGTAACCCTCTTATTGTTATAGTGGAGCAATTTAGATCTCAATGATCCCGTGGTTGTTACCTTCGTTTGAAAGGTTTTTCCACGTTAAATTTGATGTTCTCTATTTTCTCTACTTTCGCGTTTTGCATCCTTCCATCGTAACATGTCGAACCTCTTAGAAATTTATGCACTTATAGTTAGATTCAACAATTTTAATCTCTTACCTGAAGCATAAACTTTTCTCTCGAGTCGTCTGTTTTGAAGTTGTCCGCTAACCCTTCTCCTCTCTTCTTTTTATTTTATTTTTTTTCCAAACTAATTGTGTACTAGAAGTGCTGAAGTATTTTAACCTAATTTTAGTAAATATGGTATAAGATGCTAAGTAGATTAACATTTAGTTCATCAATTAAATTGATTATCTAAATCCCATAAACTAATTAATCATAGTCATTGAATAGTTCAAAATTATCATTTAAATTTATGAAAAGGATCTTTATGAAAGAGAGAAAATTTATTTTTAAAATGACCTAACGGGCCATTACAAATACAAAGGGACTAGTCATCATGGCCTTCATTATTACTCTTGGAGAAGGACCCAGTAATTGGGCAAAAGCCATGTCTATGTTACATGGAATGGAACTATTCATCCAAAGAGGAATAAACATGATCATTGGAGAAATTGACTCCATATTACTTACAAAAACCATCAGTGAAAATTAGAGTATCCCCCGGAGAATGTACATCTATTAAGAAGATTCAGAAACTACTTGAAGAGCATGGTTTAAACATCAATCACTGCCTCCGAGAGGCAAATCAACCTGCAAACAAACTTGCGTCGGTTACCTCTTATCTGATATCAACCATATCTTCAACTCCTATGATAATCTTCCTAGACTAGTTAAGGGCCTTGTAAATCTAGATAGAATGGAGTTGGTCACCTTTAGATAAAAAGAACAAAGGAAGCCAACTTATTTTTGAACCTCCTTAGCTACTTAGTCAGTAACTTCCATTTCCCTTTGTATAGGCTAACTTTCTACTAACTGCTCCTTAAGCACCAACGCTTCAAGTTTGGTATGTCAAACTCCACAGTGTGTGCATCCTTATCTCATCAATGGAAGACCAGCTTTTACTTTTTCTTAAAAAATCTAAAGCCAATATAATGTGTTGTCCAAGAAGAGATGAGCAACCCATAATGAACTATTGCACTTCACTTGCAATGAAATTTTCTTGAGTGATTAGTTTAGGTAATAATTAGGTTATTTTAAATTAGGAAATTTTAAAATCGTTTGTCTAATTTTTTCTTTCTTAATATAACATATAGGTACATAATCTCCGCCGCCACCAAAATCACTATACGACTTGGCAAAGTTTTAACAATTTAATTTGGCATGACCAATAAAAAAATGAGAAACAAAAAACACTCTTAAGATGACTTTAGAGAAACCATACCTGATAGCAAAGTGATAATGACGTGAGTCTGACAAAAGTGAGAAAATTTACTTGTTGATTATGGGTCATAATTTATGGCTAATACCCAAATAATCTGGATAGCAATATCGTGATATGAACAATAATTCTATAATATTTTTGGATAGGTGATGAAAACGTGTTATAAGCTCTATCTATTTTTTATACTCCTTTAAAAACATGAACTCTAAAAGCCTAAAGTTATATTATGTAAATACTCCCAACTTAAAAATGTATCCCCAACTACAAACACTTGCCGCTTTAACTCCTTCACTGTGATGCATCCTCCACCATGATATGTTGCCTCTTCAAACTTACACAAACGAGACAAACGCAAGCATCCAAATAAACTCCAATAGGTGTAACTTCTATCTTTTACCACCAAAAGATGCAAGTTTTGTTTTTTCTCTCCTTCTATTTTTACCGAACACTCTCCAAAATCCATTTGATTTAAACTTCTCCCCAAAATGAATAGGTATCCTTAATTTTAAGCTTTAAGGTCTAGTGTTGTCTTTGTTTCCCATGTAATCATATGCACTTTGTTATTTTGAATAGCCTATAGGCACTGACATGTCAACACACGATTTGCATTGTTGATTGATTCCATTCATTTTTTCAATCTTAATGAATGGACTATGAAGGGGTCAATCATCTCTCTTCATCCTCAAAAACACACTCAAATATTGTATACTCTTTGGCGAAACTTCAAGAAAACATTAACAGTTGTAAGCTCCCATCATCCGAACTAGGGGTGTCAAATGGGCAGGTTGGATTGAAATTGGGGAGGTTAAAATAGGTTGCATTAAATATCGGGTTGGGTCTTGACCCACCCATATGTACTTTGGACTCAAATGGGCTAAAATTCGGGTTGGGTCAGGACCTGCCAATTTAACCCGCTTATTTTAAGACTAGCATTGAACAAACAAAACAAATGATACATTGGGCTGAAGTAAGAATCTTATTGGACTCAACTCAGAATTATTTTGTAATGAGTTAAATTGTATTGGGCTGAAAATTAAACCATAAAATTATGGACGGATTGGATGGGTTACTTATGTTTGGACTTATTTTGCCACCTCTAATACAAACTGTTGCTTATAAAATATCATCGACAAGAGACTCATTAAATTAGTGAATTTTCCTTGATTCAACAAATTTATGGATTGTTATTTTGTTGCGATGAAGTTTTGGAAGTGCCCAACCATTTTCCTTCTCATTCTGTCCCTGAATACCATTCCACTTTTCTTTTGTATCAAAAATGCTGACTTTTGCCACTTCTCACACGTCATAACGTACACTCCTCTCAACATAGGTAACACTCGAATTTTTCTTACTATAAATTTGTTTGTATCTGCCACTACATTATAAAAATTACATGCAGCATTCCCTAATTGGGCTTACAAAATTGCTCTAATCTACTTTATGATTCTTTGGTTTCAACTGCAACAAAAGAATGTCTTGAATTAACACTATTATTCATTTTTCCTCGATAATCTAACCATTCAGATTTAGCACACATGGCGACTTAATTTGAATAATCAAAGCAGAGTGTTCTTATTAACAACATACTAAAACACTCTATAGAATGGGTGATGCAAGTATTAGTAATCTAAAGAGTTCAAGTAATATTGTACAAGAATTCAAAATACAAAGGCACTTTCCAAATCATAATATTAATTGTCACTTTCACTTACCTTATATACTATTGCTTATATTTTCTTTCCTGATTACTTCTCTGGTCACTCACCAATTGGTTAAATCAATACTAGAGTACAAAGCTACAAGCAACACTATTTAATAAGCATATTGACAAGACTTCTCGAAGCCAAGTAAGACTTACTACATTACTAATGGACGATTGGATCGAGTTAATTCAAACTATTCTTTGCTGCACAATAAAGTTGAACTATCCACAATCATAAAGGAGACTGATCATGCTCGAATCATAATTTAGCAATGTAGCTAGCTACTATCTTTGGTGCAAGTACACAATAGAAAAGTAACATTATTGCAAATGCAAGATGAATTCATAAAGGCCGGAAAATAAAATATTATAATAACACCAAGTAAGGTA
Organism: Solanum medicagineum; assembly: GCA_026153255.1. Taxonomy (NCBI): domain Eukaryota; kingdom Viridiplantae; phylum Streptophyta; class Magnoliopsida; order Solanales; family Solanaceae; genus Solanum; species Solanum medicagineum. The sequence goes on from JAPFFP010000088.1 coordinate 10,570,071, forward strand.
ATGAGAAAAACCTCAAATGTGTCATTAGTCAACATTATGGATGGCTTGAAATGAAAACCCAGCCAAAATAGATGACTTCCTTGATAGTGTAACTAAAAATTTAGTTGTGTCACTAGCTTAATTAAATTTTGTAACTTATTATACAATTAAGTGTGATTAGTGACAATTTTAGTGTCTTATTCAAATCTCTACCGCTATGGCTACCACAATGATACAAATATTATGTCAACTAACTTAATTGTGAAAATATCATATATAGAAGAAGAAAGAATAGTTGAAAAACTTACCATTGGACTCAAAATGATCAATTTAGTTAATTAAGTTAGCTAGACAGCATCATGTATCTTCATATATGTAGTAATACAAAAAAAAAAACTTAATATTTTCAAGTCGTCGGCAAATTCTCTCTCTTCAATCTACATTATCCTCCCAAACTTAACAATTGCAGGATACCTCGCTAGATATAATGTGTCTAAGCTATAATACATAGCTACTTTCGCTAAATAATGTACAGGTACAAAATTCAACAATCTTAAATATTTAAACGACTATAATTTAGAACTCATAAATATGTACCCCTATTTTTGGAACGATCGTTAAACAATCTAAGGTGTCTGATGATTAGATGCATTTAGACATCGCCCAAAAAAGGATTCGATATATCGTGAATAAACAACCTAAGGTATTCAACATTTTTTTTCACATGGGTAGCTATATGTAGTACTATCAAGGGGAATCTCTGTCACGCCTCGGGAGGGTACCCTAGACGTGGCCGGCACTCGGAGACTATTGCTAGTCCCCAAGTGAACTACTCGGTCTCAAGATAGACATTCAATCATCTTTACAGCGGAAAGCATCAACATAAAGATATAAGATATAAGATAGTCGGCAACTCAGTCACTTCTACATCAAAAAATATGGGCCATAGGCCAATAAGATAGGTCTCAACATCTATGACATAATATCATATTTAAGAAAACTCAGTTTAGAGACGGAAAGACCCTAACATCAAATCATCATCTCTAATCTATGAAGCCTCTACCTCTACCATCTAGGATGGTACCATGACAGGCCATGGCTACCACAAACTCAAAAGAACTAACTCAAAACATATGAAAGATAATAAATGGCATCCTTCAAATGTAGGAGAGGACTCACCAATCTCTAGAACTAGGGAACTCTGAACCTCAACGGTACGTCTGCTGAAGTCCTCTATCTCCTGTATCTGCATCATGACATGATGCAGCACCGAGTGACGTTTTTATGTGGAATATATGGAATGCAAAACGGTTGAATGAAATAATACAAACAGGAATAGCATGGAACAACATCACTCGTAAGATACTCACTCAGAATGACCAATGTCCATCTAAGGTAAGGATAAAGAGTGGACAATAACTCATCAACACCAATCAAGACTCAAGCCATCAACTCAACATCAGAGTACTATAAGTGTGGAACCTATCTAGGAGTTCCTCTAAATGACAACCATCATCCATGAGCCGGTGATGATACAACAAAGAGATGTCATTGCCGCATCCATCTAGTACCTTGCCGAGGTAAAGGACATGGATACATAAATAAAGAACATCAAGTCCTCTTTCGGGACTAAGAAAGCATCCTATTCTATGGTCCAATCCTCTCCTACGTTGTCCACGTAGTTAATGAGTGCAAGTGGGACTTACTATTACTCATTTCGGTGCTCAATACTCCTTCCTGGACTCAACATGCTCATAAGACATCAAACATTAAGATTTCTCTTCATCTAGTCTCATTGGACACTTTAACTCAACTCATTACTTCAACCGTCAACTCTTGGACTCGGAACATTCTTTTAGAATTAAGTTTCAAACTTTCTAAGACTCTAAGGACATCAGTCTCATCAACATCATCCTCAACACTCTCAAATCAGGACTGTAACCATGAACAACAAGTACATTATTACCATCAAGATTCTAGACCATCCCCTAAGCTCATTCTTACAATCTTTAACAAAATAACACATAAGGTTTTATGGAATAGATTATAAATAAAGCATGTTTACAGTAAATCAAGTTATGATGATCATCAACATAGAAGATGCATGATATAGGTATAGATTTCAGGAAAATACTCAAGAATTACATACATAAAACTCATTACATTCAACTATTAACTTAGTTTAATTAAAGGGGAAGATAGAAGAACAATTCTATATTTTAAGTTAGCCTTAGATACCTGAAGAGTAATACCAATTGTCACAAGAATTTGACCTCAATCCTCAAGAGATCTAGCTTTTCACTCTTTTTCTCTCAAGATTCTATCTCTAAGAAACTGAGAAAAATGGGTTTTGGAAACCCTACTCTGAGAAAAACGACCTTAATACTTGTTTATTAAACTTGGGAGGGGTTGGGAAAGGTCTAAAATACCCCTCATGAAATAAAAGAAAAATTCCCACTTAAAAATACTCACTCTGTGACGCGGACTACGCGTGCACTAGTGTATTTTTTTCAAAAATTCTCCGAATGAGTTTTCCAATTTTCGTAAAAAAAAAAATTAAAAAAATTAAGTCTGGGCCCGCATCCAATGCGCGATGTGGCCTAAACGCCCTAAAACTATTTTTCGTTTTGGACCGAAAAATATCTTTTGATCTGGTCGCTCTAACAATCGATCGAGACCATTTTCCTACTTAATTTTTCATGCTGATTGCAAATTCGGTCTTGGATTCGCCATTTAAGCATGGGAGACAAATTATGTGCACATCTCTCCTCTAGGGATATTTCGATAATTTACTAGGCATTATATTATCTCCCCCTTGGGATTATTCGTCCTCTAATGATGAGTAGAGGAGGTAATAAAGCATGAATAAACTCAAGACTTATCTCATAATCACTCAACAACTCAAACTCTCAACTCTTTATCAACCTCAATAAACTCTACTCAGACTCAAGAATAGACACATCAACTCAAGAACGAAAACATTAATTAATTTAAGGACAAGAATATTACCTTCAACATTCTCATTGTTAGGCACGAATAAATGTGGGTACTCAGCCCTCATATCGTCCTCAGCTTCCCACGTGGCTTCTTCAATAAATTGATTCCTCCATAGGACTTTGACGGAGGCTATGTCGTTGTTCCTAAGCTTGCGAACCTGCCGATCAAGGATTTGGACTGGCATCTCCTCATAGGACAAGCTATCTTTTACTTAGTACTCTCAACAAGGATCACTAAGGTAGGATCTCCTAAGCATTTCTTCAAAAAATGTGGAATACCGAATGAATCCCGTCTAACTCAAAAGGGAATTCTAACTCATAAGCAATCTTCCCAATCCTCCTCACAATTTGATAGGGACCGATATAGCGAGGACTCAGCTTTCCCTTCTTTCCAAACCTCATGACACCCTTTATAGGTGACACTTTTAAGTACACCCAATCGTTCACCTTGAACTCTAAGTCCCTTCTCCTCACATCGGTGTACGACTTTGTGCGATCTTTAACCTCTCTCTCATAACCTTAACCTTCTCCATGAACTGGTGGACAAGATCAGGCCCAATCAACCCAGCTTCTTAAACCTCAAATTACTCAATCAGTGATCTACATCTTCTCCTATACAAAGCTTCATAAAGGGTCATTTGAATGCTCACATAATAACTATTGTTATATACAAATTCGATCAATAGCAAGTGGTCCTCCTAATTCCCTTTGAAGTCAAGGACACAAGCCCTTAACATATCCTCTAAGTCTGAATAGTACGCTTTACTTGGTCATTTATCTGCGGGTGGAAGGCTGTGCTCAGATTTACCGTTGTGCCCAATCCCTTCCGAAAAGATCTCAAAAATTGTGAGGTGAATTGAGCTTCTCTATCTGAGGTGATAGACAAAGGAACTCCATGCAACCTCAAAATCTCATGAATGTACAACTTGGCATACTCCTCTGTAGTGTTAGTTGTCTTGACTGCCAAGAAGTGGGTTGATTTGGTCATCCTATCCATGATCACCTATATCAAATCATGTTGCTTCCAAGACCTCGGTAGACCAGTAATGAAGTCCATGTTGATTATCTCCCACTCCACTCAAGAATTTCAAAGCTCTGAGCCAATCCACATGGTCTTTGATGCTCAACCTTAACCTGTTGAAGATTGGGATACTTACACAAACTCAGCAATATCCCTCTTTATTCCATTCTACCAATAGACTTCTCTCAAGTCGTGGTACATCTTGGTGGAGCTAGGATGAATAGAATATCTAGAGCTATGAGCTTCAGTCATGATCCTCTCTCGAACACCATCAACATCGGGAACACACAATCTACTCTGGTATCTCAACACTCCATCTCCCCCTTTTGGAGAAAACCATCACCTTAGCTTGTGGACATCTTCTTTCAATTAGAGTAAGATAGGATCTTGGACTTGCTTTTCTTTCACCTCAGACACTAAGGATGAAGCAGACCTATCCTGAACATTAACCCCGCCTTCATTATTCTTTTCAAGTTGCACTCCCAATCAGGCCAATCTATGCACTTCCTTAGACAACTCTTTCTTTCATCCTCCACGTGGGCACTACTACCCATAGATAACATGCTAAGAGCATCAGCAACAATGTTAGTCTTACCTGGGTGGTAGAAAATACTCATGTCATAATTCTTGAGCAACTCCAGCCATCTTCTACGCCGCTAGTTGAGCTCTTTTTGACTGAAGACATATTGCAAGCTCTTATGATCAGTGAACACATCTACATGCACTCCAAACAAGTAGTGGAGCAAGATCTTAAATGTGAACACCACTACCACCAACTCGAGGTCATGGGTCGGATAGTTCCTCTCATAAATCTTAAGTTGTATAGAGGCACAGGCTATCACTTTCCCTCTCTACATCAACACACAACCTAATCCAACTCTAGATGCATCACAATATATCATAAAGTCTTCCGTCCCATCGGGCAAAGTTAAAACTGGTATTGTAGTCAATTTAGTCTTCAACTCTTGGAAACTTTTCTCACATTCATTAGACCACTGGAACTTGATCTTTTTTTGAGTTAACTTGGTCAATGGTGCAGATATGAAAGAAAATTCATCCATAAACCTGCGGTAGTAGCCTGCCAACCCTAAGAAACTTCTTATGTCAGTTGGAGAGGTCGTCTGGGCTAGTTCTTAACTGTTTCTATCATCTGGGCATCCACTCAAATACCATTAGCCAAGATAACATGGCCTAGGAAAGACACTGACTTGAGCCAACAGTTCGAGAACTTTGCATATAATTCATGGTCTTTGAGAGTCTGCGAAACTATCCTAAGATGATTGGCATGCTCCTTTTCATCCTTAAAATATACCAGGATATCGTCGATAAATACAATCACGAAGATATCAAGGTATGGTTTGAACACCCTATTCATCAAGTCCATGAAGGCTACAGGTGTGTTAGTCAACCTAAAGGACATGATCAACAACTTAAAATGGTCATATCTAAACCCAAAGGCTGTCTTTGGAACATCACACTCTCTTACCTTAAACTGATGGTAGCCAGATCTGAAGTCTATCTTAGAGAAACACGAAGCACCTTGAAGTTGGTCAAATAGATCATCTATCCTAGGGAGAGGATACTTATTCTTTACCGTGACCTTTTTCAGTTGCCTATAATCTATACACATTCTGAGAGACCCATCTTTCTTTCACACAAATAAGACAAGATCACCCAAAGGAGAAATACTTAGCCTCATGAAGTTGTTCTCTAACAAATTCAATTGCCCTTTCAACTCTTTCAATTCATCGGGGGTCATCCTATAAGGTGGAATTCAGATAGGCTGGGTATCGGGAAGAATGTCAATGCCAAAATCAGTCTCCCTATCTAGAGGGACTCCAGGCAGATCCTCAGGGAATACTTCAGGAAACTCATTCACAATCCAGACTGATTCTAGAGTAGGGGACTCAACACCATTAGACTTAACTCACACGAGATGGTAGATACAACCTTTAGAGATTAGCTTTCTGGCTTTAATATAGGAGATAAACTTGCCCTTAGGTGCGACAGAACTCCCCTTCCACTCTATGACTGCTTCATTAGGAAATTGGAACTTAAAAATTCGAGTCCTATAATCGACGGAGGCATAATAGGCGTGAAGCTAATCCATACAAAGGATTACATCAAAGTTAACCATCTCCAACTCTGCCAAGGTATCCCTCCGATAAACAAATACTACACAATTTCTATAGACTCTTTCATCTAGGATAGACTCACCAGTAGGGGTGGACACAGAAAAGGTTTCAAGCAAACACTTTGGAAGAATCCCAAATCTACTAGCCACATAGGGAGTTACAAAAGATAAAGTAGCACTTGGGTCAAGACATGCATAACATCTAGAGTAAAGACTCGAAGCATACCCGTAACAACATCTGGTGCAACCTCCTGATCCTGCCAATTATCCATTGCATAAAGACGGTTTGTCCCGCCTCCTGCACCCATAGTAGTACCCCTCTAATGACTACCAGTTGGAGGCTCTGCGGAGGACTACATTTTATTACTTTCATCACCCCGTCTTCTTATCAGATACTCATTCTTTAAATGACTAGTCTGTCTACATATATAACAAGCATTTGTGCCCTCACGGCACTCACCTAGGTGGAGTTTGCCACACGTACCATAGGGTGGCTTTCCCCTTGAACCTTGGGTCACACTAGCCTAGGATTGAGAACCCTGAGCCCTGAAATTCTGGTGACCATAATATTTTTTATCATGCCTGATTTGTTGGATGGACGGACTCGCTATGGAGGATGTATAACTAGAAGATCTCTTCTGAAAGTAGGATCTATCACCCTTATTCTGCTTCTATTGGTTATGCTCATGCCCTACTGATTTGGCTTTCTTACTCATATGCTCTTCTCTATCTTTCTTCCTGTCCTCCTCAGTTTGCTGGCATAAACCATAATCCTAGAAATATCCATTCCTGGGATCAGCAACGTTGCCTTGCACTCCTTCATTACATGTCCACCCAACCCAGACATGAACTTTCTCATCCTTGCCCTCATGTCCTGTACCATCTCTAGAGCATACCTGGACAACTTAATAAACTTGAGACTACACTCCTTGATAGTCATCCCGTCTTGCTTTAAGTTTGCAAACTCTTCAACGTTTACCTCCCTCAACTCTTGGGAAAAGAATTGGTTGAGGAAAGCACTCTCAAACTCACTCCACTCATCTGGCTTAGCATCCTCACCCCAACTATATTCCCATTGGTTATACCAGACGTTCGCCACATCCTTGAGCTAATAGGAGGCAAATTCAACTCCCTCAAGCTCAGTAGCATGAATAGCTCTCAGGACCTTGCACATCTCATTAATAAAGTCCTGGGTCCTTCTCATCTTTCAACCCTGTGTAGACTGGCAGGTTCATTCTCAAGAAGTCTTTGAGCCTAGTTGCAGCAGTGGGCTCTTGAGAGCTAGGGGCCTAGGGACCTCGATTGTTATTCTGGGAGGCCACTAGTTGAGTGAGCATAGTAATGGCTCTCCTGAAGTCTGCCTCTGAGATGGAGGCTGGCTTGCAGGAGGTGCTTGTGGAACCTCAGTAATTCTAGCAGGTCAACCCCGTCTCCTCGTCCCCGTCTGAGTGAGGACCTCTGGTGGGGGATTCTCAGCTGTTGGGGCTGAGGCATCTCTCTGAGCAGCAGAATGTTTTGGAGGCATGATCTGTAAATGCGTAACGCACGGTTAGAAAAGAGTTCTGTAGAGTTAAACTCTATCGGACGAACTCATAATACAAAGGAAGTGTAACAATTCCTAATATCTTATAGCCTCTTGCTATGAAGCGTGGTGCACAACACACCCATAAATAAGACTCTACTAAACACAGATTCATAGACTCCCTAGGACACTTGAACTCTGTGCTCTGATACCAAGTTTGTCACGCCCCAGGAGGGTACCCTAGACGTGGTCAGCACTCAGAGACTACTGCTAGTCCCTTGGAGAACCACTCAATCTCAAGACAGTCATTAATCATCTAAATAGCGGAAAGCGTCAAAATAAAAGATATAAAATATAAGATAGTGGGCAACTCAGTCACTTCTACATCAAAGAATAAAGGTCATAGGCCGCCAATAAGATAGGCCTCAACATTTATGACATAATATCATATTTAAGAAAACTCAGTTTAAAGAGGGAAAGACCGCAACATCAAATCATCATCTCTAGTCTATGAAGCCTCTACCTCTACAATCTAGGACGGTACCATGACAATCCATGGCTACCACAAACTCAAAAGAACTAACTCAAAACATATGAAAGATAATAAATGGTATCCTCCGAATTCAGGGGAGGACTCATAATCTCTGGAACTAAGGAACTCTGAACCTCAATGATGCATCTGCTGAAGTCCTCTATCTCATGTATCTACATGATGAAAAGATGCAGTGCCAAGTGGCGTCAGTACGTGGAATGTACGATATGTAAAATTACTAAATGAAATAGTACAGACAGGAATAGCATGTAATAACATCAACTCGTAAGTTACTCACTCAAAATGACCAATGTACATCTAAGGTAAGGATAAAGAGTGGACAGTAACTCATTAATATCAATCAAAACTCATACTATCAACTAAACATCAGAGTACTATCAGTGTGGAATCTACGCGGGAGTTTCTCTAATCGACAACCATCACCTATGAGCCGGTAATGATACAACTAAGCGATGTCGTTGCCGCATCCATCCAGTACCTTGCCGGAGTAAAGGACATGGCATCAATGGATCCACAAATAAAGAACATCAAGTCCTCTTTCAGGACTAAGGAAACATTTGATTCTACGGTCCAATCCTCTCCTACGCTAGCCACATAGTTAATAAATGTGAGTGGAACTTACTCTTACTCATTTCGGTGCTCAATACTTCTCCCAGGACTCAACATGTTATAAGACATCAAACAGAAAGATTTCTCTTCATCCAGTCTCATTGGACATTTTAACTCAACTCGTTACTTCAACCGTCAACTCTTAGACTCGGAACATTATTTTAGAATTAAGTTTCATACTTTTTAAGACTCTAAGGACATCAGTCTAACCAACATCATCCTCAACACTCTCAAACTAGGAATACAACCATGAACAACAAGCGCATTATTACCATCAAGGTTCTAGACTCATCCACTAAACTCATTCTTATAATCTTTAACAAAATAACGCATAGGGTTTTATGGAATAGATTATAATAAATGCACATATGCAGTAAATCAAGTTGTGATGATCATCAACATAGAAGATACATGATATAGGTATAGATTTTAGGAAAATACTCAAGAATTACATACATAAAACTCATTACGTTCAACTATCGACTTACTTTAATTAAGAGGGCACATGGAAGAACAATTCCACGTTTTAAGTTAGCCTAACATACCTGGGATGAAGAGTAATACCAATTGCCACAAGAATTTGACCTCAATCCTTAAGAGCTCTAGCTTTTCCCTCTTCTTCTCTCAACATTCTATCTCTAGGAAACTAAGAAAAATGGGTTTTGGAAGCCCTAATCTAAGAAAAACGACCTTAATACTTGTTTATTGAACTTTGGAGTGGTTGGAAAAGGTCTAAATTGCCCCTCACAAAAAAAAAAAGAAAAATTCCCACTTAAAAGTACCCAATCCGCAAAACGGACTAGGCGGGCACTAGTGTATTTTTTTCCAAAAATTCTCTGAATGAGTTTTTAAATTCCTGTCAAAAAATTTTAAAAAAAATATAAGTCTGGATGAACTGAAACTGTTTTTCATTTCGGGCCAAAATATTATCTTTTTATTCAGTCGCTCTAAAAATCGATCGAGACCATTTTCTCACTTGAGTTTTCATGCTAATTGCAAATCCAGTCTCGGATTTATCATCCGAACATGGGAAGGCGCGTTATGCGCACATCTTTCCTCTAGGGGCATTTTGATAATTTCAACGTGCATTACAATCTCAATAGACACAACAAAAAAAAGTATTAGCTATGACAAAACAACTAGAAAAAGGAGAAGAACATAGACAAGAAATATTGTATATAAGAATGTTTTCGGTGAGAGACAATTCATATCATTTTTATGGTATGGAATAATGATAAAAACAAAAATATTGAATGACGTTAACAAAAAATGTCATTGGTTATATTGATAAGTTTAGGGAAATAAGAGACAACATGACCATCATCATGCTGCTTTGGAATAAAATCATAACTATAGTAGACTTACAAATTGATAAATATGAAACAAGTGACTTGAAACTACTGAAAGGAAACTTATATTCCTTGACGATGCCAATATGAGTGTCGAATGCTGATTTGAGCAAAATTACCCAATTACGTATTCTCAAAATCTATAGACTTAAGTTTTGCATTAATGCAATTACACAGTTTAATTATGTAAAATAGATTATGAGGATAATAAAAATGATATATCATGACAAATATAGTATGAATACATTTTCACAGTATCAATCTCATGACAAGATAACCATGTGCAATGCATGTGAGCTAAATCTAGTTATCATAAAAAAATACAAGAAAAATAAGAGATAAGAGTCAAAGAAACAAGGTGGGGGTGGAGATTTTATTTATCTTCAAACTGATGTTCAAATGAACTAGCTTCTAATTTATAAAAGAAAATTTTGCAAGGCTTTTCAGAAAATAGTTAGCAGACTTTTCAAAAGCTACTTGCAAGTTGCCTATTGCGTTGCTTGATTGCAAGTATGAGGAAGTTGCAACCAGTTAGCTGGAGTACATACAATCTATCTGTTTGATTTCAAATTTAGAAATAGTTCTTAAATGGCCACTTAATTATCAATTTTTTTCACAAAAAGTCATTCAACTTTGAATTTTAATTCAAAAACAATCAAATTATAAGCTCTTTTTCATAAAAAGTCACTTAATTTATTTAATTAATTTTTATTAAAATTTGATCATGAAACCTAATTAATATGATTTTTTTTTTACAAATTTTCACTTTATTACTGTCCTTTGATAATAAATCTTTAAAAAAAAAGTTACCATAGCAATAACCGGACAAAGTCCTTTACATTTTTACGTTTTAAATGTGAAAATTCATAGTTTCGATTTGTCATCTTGGAGTGACAATAACATAATTTTTGTGTTTTGAATTTCAATTTGAACATATCACAACCACACGATGCTAGTGGAAACTTTAGATATTTATAGTTTGATTAATATCATAATGATATCGATGTAGGTGATTAATTAGATATAATGTAGTATAAATTATACAAATCTCATACTAGAAATTGATAATTCCCTTCTATACTAACTATTTCTAAAATTACCTAAAATCTCATATTTAATGAGGTGTGTTGATACCTTGCGACATGGGTGATACCTAACGAATTAAGCGGCTTCAATCTAAGCTATTATGCATAATATGGGGGAGTAACTGAAAATAGAATCTAATTTGCCATTAATTACGGAAAAAAATTTGTTGGCAACAATACGGATAGCTCTGTGATTGCAAATCAAACGGATTTCAAAATTCTAATCTTCAGTGATTCAGTTAAACAAAAAGGGGGGGGGGGGGATGTCGTTTGCTCCAAAAAAAATTTTTCGAAGAAACTTATTGGATAAAGAAAAAGGGAAAAAGGTTGAAGTTGTCGAACTAATTCATGGCAAGAAACACTGTTGTCGATTTACTCAAAAAAATAGTGTTGCCGATCTACGATAGTCGCGAAGTTAGGCATCGATGAACGAAGAAAAAGAATTGAGATTCGATACGTTGTCGAAGGTAATTCATCTCATATTTCAGTCCGCAACACCATGTTAAGTTGTGTGTTAAAATAAAGAAAAAGGAGTTGGGATTTGGAATGTAACCATTGTGCTTAGATACAATCGATTTGGATGTTGCTGTGGCTTGTTGTTTGACGCTTTAACAGGGATGGTCAAAATGGATTGTATGATTTCTTGTTACCTCCCTGGAGTGGAAATATCAAATGTCATATCTGATTCATCATGCCGAAAAAATTCTAAAATTTGTAAAATAAAATACTTCAATGATACACATACGTTTATTCTTAAATTCTGCTAGTTGTTCTTTGATGAAGGTATGTATCTGATTTTCCTCTTTAGAAATCAGATTTAAATTTATATTTATATTTGATGGTATCAAAACATAATGTATTGCTGTTTATGTAACAAATATTGATTTAATCAATTTTTATAAGAACAACATAATTTTTTGAAATGTAATCATTTCAATGGGACATTGGCTCAATATCTTCATGAGTTTAGTCAAAAACTTGAATATGAACCTGACTAGCCAATAAGATTTTCCATTGCCCTTGGAGTTGCAGAAGGATTAGTGTTCCTTTATCACGTTGTTAGAATCCATCTTGATGTTTATTCTAGGAATGTGTTTCTTGATTCTAAATTTACCCCTTTAGTAGCCGAAGTTGAAATATCCCGATTTCTTGATCCATCTAGAGGGACTGCAAGTATCAGTGTTGTTGCTGACTTATTTGGATACATTCCCCAGGTATATTCTTTGGCTTGAATGACTTGGCTAATCATTTTGTTTTATTTTTGTAAAAATTATATACCTTTGGTGTCTGATTAATTTCTTCCACAAAATATACATATACAATGCAAGTAACAGTTTCCGAAAATGTTTATAGCTACGGAGTTATTTTGCTCAAGATCCTTACCACCCGACTGCCTGTTGATGAAGCTTTTGGTGAAGGAATTGATTTGGTCAAGTAGGTTCACAGTGCATCTGCGAGAGGAGAAACACCAGAGCAGATACTCGATGCAAGACTTAGCACCATTTCTTTTGGTTGGAGGAAAGAAATGCTTGCAGCTCTAAAGATCGCATTGATGTGCACCGATATCATTCCAGCAAAATAACCAAGAATGAAGAAGGTGATAGAATGCTTCAATACGTTACACAAAGTTGAATCAAAACTCGTATTATTAAAAAGTTTCTGCTCAATCTCAGACCTTCAGATAGGAAACTCTGGTGAAAAATGCAAAACTGTCTGAAATTTACTATTCTTAGCCTAAACAAGTGGTTAAAATAGTTAAAATTATGTATATTGGTTGAGGTTGTTGTTTTTCTCTGATGATCAGCTCTGAGGTTGTAATTTCGATTTTCATATTAGAGAAAATCAGGAGGTTAGTTGGGAAGGGTAAAAGTCAGAAGCAGTTCTTGATATGGTTGTAATACGTACCATTTTGTATTAGGCCTTCAATCATCATATATAGTTCTTTTTTCTTATCCATGTGTAAATGGAGATTTGGCATATCAATTTTTTCATATTGGACTTGGATGTTTGCAAGTAGCTTATGGCACAAAAGGGGATTCATCCTAGTTTTCTTAGCCAAAATCACACTTTTAACGCAAGGTTTAACCTTTATGTATATAAAGTAGATGTCGAACACTCTTGGTGAAAATCTTGCCTTCACCACTTCACTGGAAACTCCAATAGAGTGGGTTCTCAATTGTATTTAAATCTATAGTTACTATTTTTGCTTTAGTGCTTTAATGGTACAATATGAAAAGTGAAGATTCACATAGTCGACCTCGCTTGGTATCGAGGCTTCATCACTCTCTCAGAGTATGAAACAACTATATACAAGTTTAAGAATATAAATTGAGCCCAACATGAAAATTTCATGATAACTCAAAAAACTTCTCAAATTAAAACATTGTCATCGTGCATGCTTGAAATACTGAGAATCATAATCATATAAGTTCATCGATTGCACCAACAAAGTGCCAAAAATGTACAGAAAAAGAGGACTTTTATGTTCCTTTAAATGTAGGCAATTCAAAAAGTCTACAATTTTTTACATCTTGGTTGTAATGGACAATTCAAACTAGGAATATAGCAATTGTAAACCCTTATATTTCAATACATATATTGATCTATGCTCATTTTTCAAAAAATCTGAAAGTAGTTTCCTTATTATGCCAGCTCTGTATTCTGTTGCTTTAGATGATGCTGAAGCTTTTGTGCATATTCTTCTACCTCCCAGTCAGAAAGATTTCTCAAAAGTCATCCATCATAGTTTCTACATTCTACAATGGACGAGCTTCTCTGTTGCGAACTACACTAGAAAAAGTCACAGAGAAGGTTCCTGATAGAAAATTAATCTATAAGTACATGTAAACTATAGATACTTGTCAACTTATAGAGTATTAGTTATAGTAAAATTGGAATGGTACTTGTATGAGTCTGATATTTGGATGAGACATCTTACTTATATTTGACTATATTTACTACTTGATTTAGTTATACTTGATACCTGAAATAATATGGTCAGGTATATTGTATATGTTTATAGTTACATACACTAAATGCTTGACATTATGTAATTATGTTGTGTATTGATACTTTGTTGGGTGTGCTTCGAAAAAAGGATTTTTGATACTTTATTTTAAAGTCTTAAAAGGGATTTTTTGATACTTGATTTTATAGGCTTTCATATGGGTTTGTCATTATGCTTTATTTTATGAGCAAAAGACAATTTTGATACTTGCAATAATAAAATCTCAAAGTGCTTAACTCTATAACGGTATCAACATTTGAATTGTGATTTTAGAATTAGAAATATTGAGATCACAGAGCTTTGATATGCCTAATTTTAAGGATTAACAACTACCTTAAACATGAATTTACGTCTATTCAAGAAAAATTTCAGCAAAAATCAACACATTCACGATAAAATTCTGGAAAACACAATTTTGATGCTTGCAATAATAAAACCCCAAAATGCTTAACTCTATAAAGGTATCAACAGTTGAATTGTGATTTTAAAAGTATCAATATCGAGATCACAAGACTTTGATACACCCAATTTTAAGGATTAACAACCAACTTAAACATGAATTTATGTCTATTCAAGAAAAATTCCAGTAAAAAATCAACACAATCACAATGAAATTCTGGAAAATACAATTTTGATAGTTGCAATAATAAAACCCCAAAATGCTTAACTCTATAAAGGTATCAACAGTTGAATTGTGATATTAAAAGTATCAATATCGAGATCACAAGACTTTGATACGCCCAATTTTAAGGATTAAAACCAACTTAAACATGAATTTATGTCTATTCGAGAAAAATTCCAACAAAAATCAACACATTCACGATGAAATTCTGGCAAAAAAATCAAAAGTACTAAATTAGGTAAAAAAAAAAACGCATCGTTATAGGGATGGGCGGGTATTGATGGGTTCATCTTTTTTTCTTTTTTTGCATGTGATTTTCTGACCTGAGATTTTGAAGTTGATCCCATCTCCTTCATGAACTCAGTCTCGACTACGAAATCGTCTTCAATGGCGTCTTCTATTAGTCTAAGTTCGTTGGTGGAGAGTTGTCATTGTCGCGGATATCCTAGTAAAATCAAGGTTGAAAGATGGTTGATTATCCATAATAACACCGATGCTACTGAAAAGAAAGAAAAAAATGATGAAATTGTTCGAACAAAGAAGAGTGAAAAAAGACAATCGCTTTGATCTACGAGAAAGAGCCAAAAAATGTTAAAGTTTGAATTGTACAATTAATTTTGATTGAATGGTAACTGATCAGTGATTGACACTGATTAGACACGTTTTGCTAGAAAATAGGCGTGAAAATAGTAAAGAAAGATTGTGAGTGGCACAATTTGATTATTTTATTGTAAGTATCTGAAGTTATGAGAGAGAAAGGTAAAAAGTGGGATTTTTGTAATTTTCACAAATGGTTGAGAATATTTAAGATTTTGATAAAATATGTCGTGTATTTCCTGTAATTTTTCCTACAATATAACTCATAAATAAAAGGAAAATCTACATAGAATAAATTCAATTGTTAAACTATTTACTCAAATTGGAATCAACCCAAACTATTTACCCTTAATGGACCCATAACCTAAACTATTTACCCTTTTATCACACTTTTTCTTTTTTTATTTCGCTCATGATGTCAGCACGACGTTAGCATGACATCAACATGACAACTATGAAGTAATCCTTTGTGGTACTCCATCGATGTATTGATACCATACTTGAATTATTTACTCTATTGGTATATTGTACGTTATTAATATCATATAGGATTAGGCTTTAAAAAATAATTACGAGAACAATATTAAAGTCACAATCTTATTTATTAAAACTCTAAAATAGTAGAATATATATTCTCTGTGATACTCAATTGGTATATTGATACCATATTGATATCATATACAAGTAAGCTTAATCCTCTATGATACTCCGTCGGTATATTGATACCTTATGGGTATCATATTGGATTGGACTCTTTCTAAAAAAATAAATAAGAAACAATTAAAATATGATATTGATACGTATACCACAGAAAAGCCTGCTTCAGTTCTCTACGAAACACTACTGGTATATTATTGATGAAAAAATTACATGGATAAGCAAACATAGATTAGCTATTAGCTAACATAGATATAGTTTGAATTGATTACAACTCGTTGCAAACATATAGTTGTAATTACAGTTTAAATTTTGCATAATCGCGCGATTTATACAAACATTGTGTGCGATTATACAAAAGTTGTGTGTGAACCAAATTTGTATAGCAAAATATACAAACACTGTGAATTGCATAGCAAATTATACTAACGTTGCGCATGAATTGTATAGCCAAATATACAAACGTTATACAAAAACTATGAATTGTATAGCGAATTATAGAAGTGTATACAAATACTGCGCAAATTATAGTAATGTTGTTATAACTATAGTTACAAAATGTAATTACTCAAATTAGAGTTATGAAACATAACTATACGAGATTCCTCTATATTGATACTCTATCGATATCCTGTGTGATACTCTAGCGGTATATATACCTTATTGGTAAGAAACAAATAAAAAATAATTAAGAGAAAATTATTAAGGTCACAATCTATTAAACTCTAAAGCAGTAGAATATATATTCTCTGTGATACTCCGTCAGTATATTGACAGCATATCGATATCATATATGAGTGAGTTAATCCTCTCTAGTACTCCATCAATATATTGATGTCTTATTGGTATTTAGTGTGATACTCCATCAGTATCATGATACCCTATTGTTATCAAATAGAATTGATCTTTTTTTTTAAAAAAAAATAAATGATTAAGATATGATATCGATACGGTATCACAAAAAACCTATTGACATTCTCTGTGATACTCTGCTGATATATTGATATCCTGTCAGTATCCTCTGTGATACTTTGTTGGTATATTGATACCCCATCAATATTATATAGTTAGACTCTTTGTTTTTAAGAAACAATTAAGATATGATACCGATAGGATGTCACAAAAAACCTGCTGTCATTTTCTGTAATACTCTATCGATATATTTAATACCCAATTGTATCCTCTATAATACTCTATCGGTATGTTGATACTCTATCAGTATCCTCTAAATACTCCATCAATATATGAATTCCTATTAATACATAAAGTCTCCATGATGCTAATGTGTGAATTTTAATAATAGACAAATTAGAAAAATACTAATTGTAATTAATTAGAGAGGCATAATATAATGAGATATATTGATGAAAATAATTTGTTTCAAAGAGGTATGAACTTAGTTTTCCCAAAATAAAACTCATTGTACTTTTTAAAATTTGATTCCTTGTAAGCAAATTTTAATGAAAAAAATAATAAATTAGGTTGAATGACTTTCTGTAAAAGAAATCTATAATTGAGTGACTTTTGAATTAAAAATCAAAATTGAGTGACTTTTGATGAAAAGAATCCATAACTAAATAACTTCTGAATCAAAAATTAAAATTGAATGACTCTTTACGAAATCAGTCCATAATTTTACAAACCATAATTGAGTGACTTTCTAGAAAAAAAATTCAAGAGTTCGAAATAACAATGTTCAATATTGTCTCTTCAAATTTATCTAGAAAACTTTGTTATGGACATCTATAATATGGTACATTTATAAGATTGATTAATTATACATGATGTAGTGATAAGGTCTTTTAATAACCTCTCTATCTCTGAGGTAGCGATAAAATCTACGTACAATCTATAATCCTCAGAGCTCACTGAGAGGATTTCACTAGGTATGCTTGTTGTGTGTGTGTGTATATATTACTTGTTACAACTTATCTTTTTACGCAATGTAGTATGTACCACTACCAAACAAAAGTTTCAATATGAGCTTTACGAAAATTAGAAATCACACCATCAATATAGGCACTATAGTTAGAAAATATAGTGATAATACCAATAAATTTAAGCACAGTATGGGAAGGTACTGGGGTAGAAACTAATCAACACTAGCCGAAGCATCAAATAAAGCTCCTCAACCAGGAGCTAAAATCACACCCCTAATTTACAGGAAGTACCTAAAACCTGAAAATACTGGACCATTAGGTAGCATTCCAAATTATGAGCAAATTTAGTAGTGTAATATTATGAAGGAAAATGACAACAGGCCATTCCAAATTATGAGCAAATTCAATTATAAGCTGAAGAACAATGTTTCCTCTGTACTCACACCAGGAAGTATACCACTTGTTTGTCTAAATAAAAACAAACACACTCGTGCATCAGAGGAAACATGAAAGACAGCATTAAATCCCACCGAAGGAGATGCTAAAGTTCTTGTTTCTACATGGGCCTTGATGGATAAAGTTATCAGTACATATGTTCTAAATAGTCAAACTGCCTCCGAACTGGCAGAGACGCTACCTGTTTTAAAAGAAAAGAGAGGAAAAAGGGGCCTCCTGCAAACTTACTTATAACTAGGTATGGCCTGGCCAGTCAGCTACTTAAACCAGACGTCATCACGCACAATGAGCAACAGCCTGCCCTCAACAGGGAACAAGAGATAGGTGTAGTTGCACCAAACTTCACACCCCTGGCACAGGAAACAATCAAGCCGTAGAGGGAACTGAAGGCAAGTTCCAAAATAACTTCATAAACAATTTTGGGGAAATGTGAAAAAAGTAATTGTTAATGCACAAGAACATCTAGTTATTACAGTTATTACTTAGAAAGTTTTCAAGTCTAGCAAATGTCTCCTACTGAAACTGCAGAGCTGAACCCTTTTCTCCTTCGAGCCTGCAACATTACTTCAGGGTGAAGAATCCGTTTTACCCTCTTCCTGAAAGCAGAGAGAGAGAGAGGGCCAAGTGCATCAAGAGTTGCCAAACTCCACAAATCACCTGTACATTCTATCCTTCCAGCTTTTATCCGAGTTCACAGACAGAGCATAAAAAATAAAGCTCTTTGAATGAAAAACCTTAGAGCGTGACTAATAACCTCATTTCTTTGGACATAATACACAGTTATGTAAGACGAACATCACAAAGCAGGAAAAGGATAAAGAAACCCATGTTTCCCTTCAATGAGGCAAAAGAAAAAAGTGAGAAAAAGAGAAGAAAGAGGGAAAGAAGATGGTGGGAGAAAAGGCGGAGGGGTGGGGGTGGGGGGTAAAGAGTCGGATTAGGAGGAAGAGGAACTTTAGGCCTTAAAATGACACCTAAGATATATGCATATACCCTTGCTACCGGTCTTATATATTCTCCTGGACTGATGCTTAAGCAGAACATGTTCTGGCAAAGAAAAGCCAGAAAATAACCTTGAGATCTACGGATGTACAACTGCACTTGCTATTATGAATTCTTACCATCTCAGCTAACAGCTTACAGATTCGGGATTTATGAGCCCACTGCTTCCACCATGTGGATTGAATCCAGTAACAGGCATGGACCGCTGAGCAAAATTCAACAGCAGCTTCCTTTGGTGGTCATTTGTATGTGGAAGACTAGCACGTAAAAGTTCCACAGGCATTTCTCTGCTTACAGCTCTTGCAGCTTCTGAACCAATAATTTCAGCATCTGGCTGGGATTGTGCTAGTATCGATTGCATGATACTGTCATACTTACTCAGACAATACTTTGTAAGTAAACCAAAAAAGGCATCAAAAGATGCCTGCCAAAGGGCAGGATTAGGCATGCTGAAGCTGTTAGCAGTCTGAGAATCAGTTAATAGATGAGTGGCCCTTTCAAGAACAGATTTTAGAATAATAGAGGCCCCATCTCCAGCAGGGCTTCCAAGAGGGCGAAGAGGTGGTTGTTCTGAGGAACACACAATAGCAGCAAGACAAGCACTGAGTGAATTGAGGTCCATGCTAATGACACATTTAGAGACTACTTTCGCAAGATCAGTGATGGTCTCAGTTGCTCCAACATCAGGTGGATGACCCCCAAACAAAAACCTCAAATGGCGGAAAATTGCCATACAAACTATTCTGACAAGCTCACCGCCAGGTAGAAGCAGCTGAAGATACCTTGAAATGAGCTTTCGGCCCTTGGGAAGAGACACCAACCATAGAAATACAATGTCATCTTTAGGGGTAAGCCCAACAGAACTTCCACTTTTACCAAGCGGGTCAACTAGTTGAAGTGAGGCAGCCATGCCTTCCAGTAGGATCTGTCGCTTCCGCCTTAGCTGAGCACCACCGTCTTGGGGCTGACTAAACTGAAGGAGCCTGTCGATGTCATCAACCTCAGTGAGAAGATAGAAACCATCTTCTATTGTAATTCTAGCTGCAAGCATCGGCTCCTGTTCCAAGGGTCTCTCAGATGTCTTCTGGTCAGCACTGCCGTCAATGCAAACAAAGCCTGGTGGATCAACTTCAAGAAGTGGACGAGGCCTGCGGATGGAAGAAAATGACACCCGCCCCTGAGCATCAACATGAAGATGAGGCTGCGATTCTGCACTATTACGCGACCGAGAAGACTGTTCCTTATTTGGACAGAAACGATGTTTTGACCTCGACTCGACGGCTTTCTTTGCAAGGCGGGCCTGGTGATAGTAGTCATCTACATATGGATCATTGCCATGTGCTGCAGAATGCTGCATTTTTAGGATGCTCTCTATTTCATCACCAGTCATATACTTGGATCGGAACTGTGGAACATTACTTTCACTTTTGTGGCTAGCAGCATCAGAGCTTTGTTTAGAAAAGCGCACATTTTGTCTAACCTTGTGTGACGGCTTAGATCGAGAATCTCTGGAATCTGCCAATCCATACTTACCTATATGAGATGGTGAAGGGAAGGAATTATACAACTGGGATCTTAGGGCTGAAAAATGAGCTAAAGAAGGCTGAACTGAAAGATGAAGTCTCTGCTGTTGCAGCTGCTGTGGGGACAGTATCTGGGAAGGTAGTAAGCTGTTTTGATGAGGAAATTGATGCTGCAAGACACTATCAAAGAGACCAGAATGGTCCCCATGGATGAGTCCTGCATGACTGGTCCACTGGTTTTGCAACCTAGTATTAAGAGAAAGACCAGAAGGGTTCAATTGTGGGATGTTTCCACTACCATAGTGAAGCCCGTGAGCCAAGCCTGCCAAATGCATATTAGAGTTTGACAAAGAAGAGAGATTCACAGAAGCATAGGGAGACTGAGATCCAGCAGAAAGAGATGACATAGTTTGTCGTGAAAGGCTATGTGGTGAGGGTTGAGATCTACCACCAGGAGGAGGAAAAGAAGTATAAGATGATTTCGGTAGTAAAATGGGTTCACTTGAGTAGTGCTGAAATTGATGGGGTTGTGGAGCTTGCTCGGGGTATGAGGATGTTCTATACAATGGTTTTGACTCTCCAAAATGCACTGCAGAGATATGTGGCTGGGAAGACCATTTTTTGCTTTCCTGGTAACTTTCAGTGTCAGATAAATGCTGATCAAACCAATCATGAAAGTCCGCTTCTTTCGCCCATTCAGCTGCAGATGAACCTGCACATACCAAGTACCCATTATTATTTGTTGTTCTCAACATGCCATTTCATTCTCATCAGAGCATGTCATTAAGAGAAAACTGAAAATGTTAGATCAAAGAATTTCAAATACAGAAACATGTTAATCTTTTCAGTACTAGCCAAAAAGGAGAAATGTCGTGTGAAATGTAACGGAGGGAGAACATAACCGTCCAACATATAATACTTACTGAACTTAACATAAAAGAAAATTAAAAAAACTCACATTCAAGTTTGTCAAATTTGAATTAATTCAGAGAGGACTCCCATGAAAATTAAACATTAGCCTTCTAGTCACTTAAAACTAGTATGTCATGTAATAAATGGGCCTTTTTTGGATGTGAACATGTCTGTTCCCCTAAAGACCTCTTCAAAAGCACATCTTGTGTAACATAGTAGTAAACTTAGGATTGAGAACTGGTAACTGGCAATCCTGATGACATGTTTTATTGACAGAATGCAGGTGAAACAGCAGAATTTGTTCACCTCATAGATACAGAATATCACATAAGTAGGTAATCAATACACTTGGTGTGCCTAAAAGGAGGCACTAGATGGAACAGAGATTGAAAAGTGTGCCACAAGAAAACATGCTTGCCAAACCAATATAAGGGTAGATCCAGCAAGTGAAGGAGAAATGAAAAGGAAAACACAAGCAAAAAACAGAAAAATAGAAGAGTGAAAAAAATAGGGGCTGAGAAGATCAAGTTTTGATAAGTTGATCTCATTTCAACAACCACCAAAATAGATCTGGCTAAAGCCTATGTACTTAATACTCTACATGTCACCATCTGAGAAAACCACCTTTTTTGTTTATTTCTCTTTTTTTTTGAGTGATTAATTTTGTTTTGATTTTTTCTGGAGTGGGGAATTCTCCTGAGCTTATAATGACACTACTAGGAAATATAATTATGGATGAAGATAATAAACCATTTCATGGAGTTTCTCAAGCTCCACAACTATAGCAGCCCAAGGCCACATGCCGGTTCAGATTTCCCTCATAAATCATCCAGAAATGGTGAAGTTATATGCAGTATTTTACCACGGTGTGAAATCACTTCTAATGGTAATAGCAAGGATAAAGATTTGCTGATTTGAAGAAACCACCCAAAAAAAAAAAAAAGGAAAGAAGAGCAAAACTGAGCAAGACATTTACCATGCACATATCAATATTCAGTCTCCAAAAGGGAGAACTATTGCTGACCTTAATAATCAAGCACGAAGATGAAAGACTTGTATTGATTATCTCTACAAGACTACAACTTGTTCCTATCAAGGTCTGAAATCAAGTTCCTTTACATGATATCTGAAAGATCAAATAATCTAGGAATATTGTCACAACTGTCTCGAGTTTTTTTTTTGGGGGGAGAAGGCAAGACTTGTGTATCCACAACTGTTATTGTTTTGAGGTGTCTACATACGATATAACAGATATTCACATATCTGGGACTAGTGGCACATATGTGCATGGGCATATAGAACGATGAAGGGACATCATTTCTTTCTTTTTCTAATGACAAAGGGAAACACATAACCGCTACACTTTGGGTGTGCACAAGGTAAACACCCACTCCTATGCAATAGCTCGCAAACCACATAGGAGAAGTAATTAGCACTAGGCAAGCCCGGTGTAAAGATCTCGACGCAGAAGACAAACCCCTTGCTTTCGCTGGCAAGGGGTTTCGAACTTGAGACCCCCAACATGGCAGTCCCAAGCCCAAACCAATAAGCCAACCCAAAGGATATGAAGGGACATCATTTTTATCTTAAAGTAACCTATGCAAGTTAACAAGTAAAGGTATGTTTCAGACGATAGAGGAAGTAGTCCAGGAGATTTATCGAATATTCAGACACCAACATCAGGGAAGGACTAACGATGAATCAATATGTGCACTTACTTTCTCTTGAAAAAGAGCCTGATCCACGGTCACCAATAACACCAGGATGTCTTGGTCCGGTGACATTTCTGTTCAACTGGAGAAAAGGAAAGAAAAGCATTCAGATTGATCCAGTATAAGTAGATGTTCACTGCTCTAAAGATGATGTAAAAAGTCAACCATAGTTTTGTGCTTTAGATGTTTTTACACTACATAGTACAAAATAAGTTCAAGACATACCGTGTCTCATGGAAAAACAAGAAAAAGAAAAAGACTCATGCTACGAGGAATACACACGGGTAGAGAAAGTAAAACAAGTCCAACCCAAATAGCCCACAACATCCGGTTATATAATCAATACAGCCATTTAAAAAGGGCTGCATCAGCTGACCTTTGAAAATGTTGTTGCTAGATCATCTATGTCTGATAAAGAGCCCAAGACGGATCCCTGGAAATAAAGCACTGAATTAGAGGCACTAAAAAGGAAAATTGCATAACTTATCAAGGTAACCAGCAAATATAATATACTCACAACACCAAGGAAAAGTTCACAACACCAATCATAAAATAGATACTTGAAGATCACTCATAGAATAAATGCAACTGATTTTAAAGGTTGGCAGCACCAACTGACAGACCATCTATTCAGAGTAACAGAAAGTGGAGCACATATTTTAGAAGAGAGAGGGGGGGAGCAAGTTAATCTAAGCAATACCTAAAGCTATTTACCAAAGGAGAGAAGAATGTTTCTAAGATCGATCTTCCTGCCAACGTCTAAGGTCTATTTGATGATGCTGAGATTCACAAATTCTCTAGTCCTGGCAAATTGAGCAATTTGCAGAGATAACAAACAACAACAGAACACAGCGTGATCCCACAAGTTGAGTCTAGGGAGGGTGGGTGTACGTAGACCGTACCCCTACCTTTGGGGGTAGAGAGGTGGTTTCCAATAGACCCTCAGCTCAAGAAAATCGTGTTTCAGCATATGTTAGCAAAAAAATGAATGAGCAAAAAGCTATAATGAAATACCAAAGAAAGAAAAGTATTGACAGTAGAAAGTTCACAGAATTAACAAACAGAATTAATAAAAGGCCAATTCCTTCCTTGAGATTATAGCTTCCTTTGTTTTTTGATCTAGGTAATTTCCTGATTGTATAGTTGAAGTCCAACTTCAAACAAACTTGTTCTATTCTGCTCAACAAATTCAAGTTTTACTAAAAGAAATTATCCAATCAAGCCAACCATTGTATCTAGTTACACGTAAATCAAATGAACCATCTCCCTCTGCTGCCCTTAAACTGTAAAACATTTCTGCTACAGTTTTTGAGAACCAAGCACAAACCTTCACTTATCTTAAAACTCTTCAAAAGTTTGCTACTACTAATCAATGTCTCAATCAATACAAGTACCTACTACCTAGTGCTTCACTAACCTTGAGCTGCAATCACTGAAAAATCACACTCTCTTCAAAATCTTCTACTAATCTATGTCTCGGCCAATACAAGTACCTACCACCACAACAAGTTTATCTAAGCAGCAATTCCTAGTAAGAACCTGTTTGGATTGGCTTATTTTATGTGCTTTCAAACCAAAATA
>JAPFFP010000088.1:10595367-10606391 GCA_026153255.1 Solanum medicagineum
TTTATTTTTTAGCTTAAAAGTTGTTATAGTTTGACCAAAAAATTTACCTATTTACCCTAAATATTTTTTCATATTCCCAAAAATATCCTTAACTAAAGTAACCCTAACTACTCTCTCTTTCTCATTATTTCAATTCAAACCACAACCCAGGCTCTTCTTCTTCTCACCGCTGCTCATTTATTTAAATATTTCTATTTGCATCAAACTTTCTAATATTGGAATATGAATGTATGTTTATTTATATATATTGTCCTTCTTTCATTATTTTTTAATTAATAATTTATGATAGTAAGAGAAATACCTGAATGATAAATAACTATTATTATTCATAATTAAAAAATATCTTAAATTCTTTATCTGAAATAAGAAGCGACGAGCATGCCATTAGAAAGAATAAAAATTATTGGTTGGTTAAATGTTGGAAGTTTCTTGAAAGTGCAAGAGAAAATTGGAACAATGGGTATATTTTGACAATTGAATATCTCAATCATGTTTCAATTTTGATCATGAAAAAAGAGGCATCTTAAAATTTTCATATGATCTATCCAAATTATATATTTTAGAAATTAAAATAAATTGTGTATATAAAATTTACTTAAATAATAAGTTTATATTGATATTGAATCAAAATATGAATTTATTTTATATTATTTTATTTTTTTAGACCGAAAAATCTTAAATTAATCAATTTTTATAATGTTAACAACTTGAAGGGTATTTCATATATTTTTAATTAAAAAAGTGTTTAACAGCACTTGTGTGCCAAACACATCAACTTCTTTTTTTTCAAATACAACATTTTTATCCAAACACATAACTGCTTATTTTTCAAATAAATTTCAGCACTTTAAAAAGTGCTTCTAAAGTACTTTTTTAAAGCTATTTTTTCCAGCTAAGCTAAACGGGCTCTAAGTCATAAGTTAGGATTTCCAACTTATGACTTTTTGGCTTACAAGCCAAAAGCCAAATCCAGATAGGCTCTAAATCACTTAATGACAGCAGTTTGCACCAATTGAGCCCATATTTCCTTTATCTCAACAGATGCATGAAAACAGCCAATGTTTGGGGAAAATATAAAAGATTATCCCCACCACAAGATATGATTGGCAGATAATATAGTTTCTTATTCTATTACAGGCTTGCTTCTAGATTAGCAATATCCACAAATTTCAACATTTTATTCGAGCACGGTGCTTAACAAAGGCACAAAGCAGTGAAGATGCCTCACATCATTTATAGCATGTTGAAGAAAACTCATAATAAGGGATCACACTTTGCAAAATTAGATAATTGTCAGGATAACATCATCAAAAAAAACCGGTAGCCACTTAGACTTATGGTTGAACTTCTGAGACTGGGCAAGCTCATCATTGTACAGTTAAGGGGAGATAACTTTCAAGATTAGAATAGGGGGAGCATTTTAGGGCACTAAGGTGAAAAAGAACCAAAAGAAGGGATCAGGATGCAGCAGAACTATACAACTTCCTTTCTATTTCGTGACGTCGTTGCCTAAACAACTATACTTGGCTCATTTCATACAAGATTGAAACTTAAAGTGCTGACCAAAAACACGTGAACTGAAAACAAGGATCAATAGTAAAACACTTAGTATAATCTAGATATCATTTGTATAATCATTTGTCAAAAAAAATAGATGGCTTAAAGGTTTTCAAGAGAAAAGCTTTGTTGCAGATCTGCTAAAGTAAATAATTCCTAGATTTGATACAGTAATACGCAGCGCAGACATCAGATAGCCCACCAGATCTGCTTACCGATCACCGGAAACACTCTCCCAACCAGATATGTACCAAGGGGAAGATGGGGTGACCAGACCCACCGGAAAATAGATCCCCACGTGCCATCACGCGCCTGAAAGGGATTGAGTTTTCCCGGCGAGATCTGTCGCGCGCCAGCACGTCTGGCAGTTTTTGGGGGCCCCTAATAGCAGGGAGGAAAGAGTTAAAACATGGTGGGAGATAGGGGCTGCCAGAGGCCTGTTTTCAGGTCCTTGGGTGCTCTTGGGGATTTTAATACCATGAGGTATCCTTCGGAAAAGAAAAATTGTAACAGAATCAACAAAAGTATGTTGGAACACTCAGACTTTATAGAGGATATGGAGTTGGTGGATCCTGATCTTTGTGGGGGTAAATACACATGGAGAAAAGGTGACAGGCACACAACAGCTGCTAGACTTGACAGGTTCCTCTTCTCTGAAGAATGGGAAGCAAATTTTAGGAACATAAGACAAACTGTTTTGCATAGAGTAACTTCTGATCATTCCCCTATTATGCTGCAATGTGGGGTATGGGAAAGCACTAACTCTTATTTTAAATTTGAGAATTGATGGCTAGATGTGGAGGGCTTCTATGACAAAATCAGAGAATGGTGGGACTCATTCAAATTCAGGGGAAAACCAGGTTATGTGTTGACAGCAAAACTCAAAGCCCTGAAAGACAAACTCAAAGAATGGTGTAAAACCTCGCAAGGGAATCTGGGAATACAGAAGCAGGATGTGTTGCAACAGATAGCTGATCTAGAGAGGATACAAAACAAAGAGAATAGAACCGGGAGAGATGGCATCCAGAATGATGCTCAACATGGAGTTCGAAAGACATTGCTAGAAAAGAAGAAATTGCTTGGAGACAAAGATCCAGAGCTACTTGGCTGAAGCAGGGGGGGACAAAAACACTGCATTTTTCCACAGAACTGCAAATGCTCATAGAAGGGTGAATACAATATCCAAACTGAAGGGAAGAGCTGTTTGAACAAGAAATGATCCAATACGAGATTGTAGCTTACTATGAGAATCTTTATTCTGAACGTGAAGAGTGGAGACCACTACTGGAAATACATAATTGTCCTTTGATTTCTGAGGATGAAAACAACCTTCTCCAGGCACAATTTGAGCAAGATGAGATCTTGAACAGCATTAAAACCTGTGCAACTGACAAAGCACCAGGGTCGGATGGCCACACTATGGCTTTTTTTGCAAATGCTGGGAAATCATTAAGTTGGACTTGGTGGAAACTATAAAATATTTCCACAGGTCAGGAACTTTTGAGAAGAGTCTTAATGCCACATTTGTAGCCTTAATTCCTAAGAAAACAGGAACTATGGAGCTTACAGATTTCAGAACAATCAGTCTTATAGGAGGGGTCTACAAGATTATGGCAAAGATGTTGCCAGAAAGATTAAAGAAGGTTATAAACAGGCTGGTTGATAGACAACAAGTGGCATTCATCAAAAGAAGACAAATAATGGATGCAATTTTGATTGCAAATGAATGTGTAGAATCTAGACAGAGGAGCAAACTACCTGGAATTCTGTGCAAACTTGATATTCAGAAGGCCTATGACCACCTAAGCTGGGAGTTTCTTTTGACAATGCTAAAAAAGATGGGCTTTGAAGCTAAGTGGATCAGCATCAGTATTGTTAGATTTTCAGTAATAGTCAATAGAAGTCCTTGTGGTTTTTTCCCTTCCCAAAGAGGACTGAGACAGGGAGATCCTTTATCCCCTTTCCTATTTGTTCTGGCAATGGAAGGTTTGAACAACCTAATGCAGACAGCTAGACAAAGGGGTTGGGTGAGAGGTTTTAAGGTGGACAATACAAATTCACAGGCTCTGGAGATTACTCATCTGCAATACGCAGATGATACTCTCATTTTTGTGAAGCGGAGAGAGAGCAACTGCTGTGTCTCAGAGCCATGTTCATTATTTTTGAGGCTGTATCTGGTTTGAAAATCAACTGGAGTAAGAGCTTCATATATCCAATAAATGAAGTGACTGATGTGAGAACCTAGCTGCCATCTTAGGCGGGAGAATTGACACCTTACCTACTTTGTACCTAGGCATGCCTTTGGGCAAAGAGCAAATCCAAGGAGATATGGAGTAGAGTGATAGAGAAGTGTGAAAAGAAGCTGACCAATTGGAAGAGCCAATATTTGTCCAGAGGGGGTAGACTTACACTAATCAACAGTGTATTGGATGTTATTCCAACTTACATGATGTCTGTCTTCCCAACTCCAGATAATGTCATTCAGAGGATAGACGCTCTAAGAAGAAATTTCCTTTGGCAAGGTTCAGAGGACAAAAAGAAATTTCATTTAATCAAATGGGAAGAGTTTTTTGCAAAAAAGGAGGCGGCATGGGGGTAAGAAACATGAAAAAACAAAACAGAAGTCTTATGCTTAAATGGCTTTGGAAATTTATGTCAGGAGATAATATGCTGTGGAAAGAGGTGGTCAGGGAAAAATATAAAATGGAGAGTAGCTGGATGACAAAGATGGTTTCTACTCCCTATGGATGTGGAATATGGAGATCAGTTAGAAATCTTTGGCCTTTGATGTTGTCTAGAATTAAATTCAAAGTGGCCAATGGAATGAAGGTGTTTTTTTGGGAAGACAAATAGATTGTGGAATGAAGGTGTTTTTCCAGAGTTTTTCAGCTTGTGCTTACAGCCAAAACCCACTATATCTAATTTATGGACAGGTCAAGGACGGAACCTGAACCTCAGAAGGAATTTAAATGATTGGGAGCTGGCAGTTATAGAAGTTTTTTCCACAACACAATGGCAGATTTTACCCACTTGAATGGAGGGGAAGATAGGGCTATCCGGCAAGTTGGTAACAAAGAATTTTTCAGTGCCAAAGCTGCTTACAGCAGCCTCAACCATTCTACAAGCAACGCGAAGCTTTGGCCTTGGAAAATGATCTGGAAATCAAGAATCCTTTACAAGGTGAATTGTTTCACATGGTTGCTGGCAAGGGAGGTGATTTTGACGCAGGAAAACCTGAAAAAGAGGAAGATTCGGATGACCTCAAGATGTTATATGTGTGAGGAACAACTTGAGACAGTCAATCATCTCTTTTTGCATTGCAGATGGGCAGATCAACTATGGAGAATTTTCAGCAGCCTCAGGCAAATCAATTGGGTAAAACCTAAAGATATTGAACAATTACTCAGTTGTTGAATTAGTGTGGGAAATGCTTCAACAAAAGGAGGAGAGATGGATGATAATCCTAGCTTGCATATGGTGGACCATTTGGAAAGAAATGAATCAGAGATGTTTTGAGGGCAAAAAAAGCAACATCCAGACTTTTAAAATGAATTGTTTAGCTCTTTACTACTTTTGGTGCAAATTTGAAATTTTAGGGCAGGCAGAAGATCTTTTTGATGTAATTGACAATCTATGACAAAAACCTCAGTCTGATGTAATTTTTGCCAGGGGACTACTTTTTAGTAGTATGCCTGTGGATATATATAATAGAAAAGTTACCTTTTCAAAAAAAAATCATTTGTCAAATGCACAATAAGTTTTAACAAATTTCATGGCCTACAGCATGAAAATAATCTCCATGTGTTATGACGGATTTCCCCAATTTCATAGATGATATGATGGATTTTGTGAGTTAAGCAAGTCCTCATACTTTCAGTCGCAACAGGAGAATATGTTCATTACACCCTTGTTTGAAATCCCAAGACTCAGCAGCAAATATTTCATGTAAGGCCCAAAGGAAGGGAAAGCAGATCGTACCTCATCTTTCTCAAATAAATGATACTCCTGTATCTCGTCGTCACCTAATCCACCTCCAACAGCCCGATCACTGTTGTCTTGCTCATCCTCTAAGCCACCTAATTCAACTTCCTCCGCTATATCTCGCCCAAAAAATGCATATTGTGATGCATCAAAGAGGGCACCATCTGCATCAAAGGCGAAATAAACAGTCTTAACTCTACCACATACCATACACAGTTAAAACATACAAACCTTGATCTTCTTTTCCCATACTACTGACGACATGTAAAACAAGGAAAATCAACAAAAAATAGAATGCAAAGTAAGCTATTGAAGCAGAGCAACATCAAGTACTGGTACAACCAGTGTTATCAAAAGCAAAACAGCTCTAAGGTCTAACGGGACTTTAAGCACAAAGAAAGCATGCACTTTAATGAAAAAAGGCACAAACGGGGGAAAAATACAAATAACATGTTTAATCCAAGACTAATTATTATAAGCATGGATGACAAATATACAAACAAAGAAATTGGAAAAAGAATACGATAAAGTGAAATATCAACTGTTTAGTGTTGCCTCTTCTGACTGAAAAGGCTCATTGGCATGGGACAGAAAACTATAGAACCTTGATGAAAAGACTGAAGTGCACATTAAGCGAGGCACAATGCTAAACACATTTTGACCCTCACTTCAGGGCTTACCTTTGACAACACTGGCTACAACTCAATGCCAAGCCAGCAAGGATACAATTACATCAATTCCCTATATCTCATTCACTGAATGAAAGCACAGTTGAACTCCTGAACTCCATCCCCAACCCCCCAAAAAAAGAGCATAAAAATCATTACACCTCAATCCTAAACTAGTTGGGTCAGCCACATAGGGGTCTGTCGTCCATTTGATCCTAATACTGATAAGTACACAAGGAAATTTTACCCCAATAAAACAGAAAGTGAAATCCTCACATCTCAATCTCAAACTAGTTCAGGTCAGCTATATCAATCCTCCCCTACTACGCTTCGTTTGGACCCATTCCACCCCAATACTAGCAAAAACAATTGATTCACATCAGAGCAAATTTTACCGACACCCCACCCCAGAAAAGAATAAAAAAGAACGATCTGAAGATTCATGAACGAACAAAACAGAAAAAAAACAGTGAGCTACGCTACCTGAGATGGAGCTAGAGGAGCTCGTCAAGTCCTTGAAATCTCTGCTATTGGATCTCTCCATAACAGCAAGGTCACGCTATTCACAACCAAATTAGAAAATTCGGAATCCCATCAAATATATCCCCATAAGTAGACCGACAAAGAAGGAGAAAAGGTTAAAATTCCACCGAAAGAAAATCCCCTTTTCCTTAAAAACCTGAGATTTCTAGGGTTTTCAAGGAAAGAGACGAAAAGGAGGAGGAGAACATAGCGTGTTCCATAGTCTACGTGGTTGTGTTGGTGTGTGGGTGGGGAAGTGATGGATAGGTATCAAGAGGGAATAGAATGGTACTAGTATTTTTGTTTTATTTCCTTGAAAGTGAGAGTGCAGAAATAGAAAGAAAGGGTTTTCTTTTTCTAATTATTTAGCTTTCCTTAATCATTTAATTAAATATATGGTAATTTGGCAATATACTAGACTTATGATGAGTGTGGTAGGTCAATTACACAAACCTTTCCTTCTAACTTTATAATATTTGGGATTGTTTGATATGGAGTATAAGAATAATATTGAATATGTGATATTATTAATATTTATATTAGTATTGGTGATATTATGATGAGATAATTTCTTATACAGTATTTGATTTGGTTATAAAAAATAACATGCATTGAATAATTTCTAAAAAATTAATGTTTATTATAAAAAATTTATCTTTCACAAATATGACGCAAAACTATGAAAAAGATTTGTAGAGCAATTTTGTATTCAATTATGCTAATGAATGCATGCATACATTAGTAATTATCATGAATTTTTAGAATAATTTGATAAAGTATATTACAAAAAATAATACATGTACTGGCTTTGTTTTTAAAAAAAAATGTGGCTGGTAAGCCATTTTATTAATCATATTCACGAGGAAAATTTACATATTTATACACTTTAAGACTCTTAATAATATGAATTTATTTATTTATCAAAATAATACTAAAATTACACAAGTATATCATTATTCAACATGTTGACTACATGTGTGAATCTGTGCCTTTACCTTTTATTAATTGTGTTGCATTTAATTTAACCATTGATTTATGGTAAAAGGTACTTTCTTTTTATTTATTTATTTTTTTGATATATCAAACCTTGGTTTTCCTTCCCAACGCCAATAAAATCAAATTTTTTGATTTAATTACTTTGTAGCACCAATTGTGTGAAGCACCAGCCGTGTGAAGCATTAGCCTTGTAGGCTCTTTTTTCCCCATCAGATTAGCATCATTTTTCATTCCTGAAGCAAGCTCTTCATCCTCCAGGTAAACGGACTCCATCTTTTTTTTGTTTTCAAATTTTTTGTTGATTTTCAAATAAAAAATTATTTATTTGAATGATATTATTGTTGTCTTTAGATATTTCGACTCCATCCTATTTTTTTTCCAATTTTTTGCTAAGCAATTTCAATATAGTTATCACATTTTCTGCGTTGAAGTTTTGTTCTCTGCTGGAACAAGCCCCAAGAATGTTTTGGAGAAAAAGAATGGTACACACTTGAATTCATCAACCTGGATAAAATCTGCTCTCATCAATGGACAAGAAAGAGACCATTCATTTCTTAATGGTTTTTCCATACTTGGAACCAATAGAAGCAGTATTGCGACTTGAGTATGGATTTCCCAAGGATAAGTCATAGACTTGCTATTGTGGTGGTTAAATTGGTCAGTGCTTTTAGGTGTTCGTTTGATGTGTTTTTTGATTTTTGGATGTTGGTGCTTCATATTTAGATGTGACTATTATAAGACGCGACTAGATGTGTTTTTTAGATGTGTTTAAATTGTTGTTGCATATATATTAATTTGGACAGCTAAGTTATGAATTTTTTTGTAATATTTTTTTATAAATGTTTTCATGCTCTTGTTAATTTCGATTCTATTGGTTTAATTTTTTAGTTAAAGTTGCATTTATTTTTTTAAAAAAATTGATTTATGTCAATCCATGTACCAACTAGGTTTCCTACTACACATCTTGTAAGTTATTAAAACACCATTACTAATTTTCAAACCAAATTTTTAGTCATACACCATACAACATATGTCTTATATTCTTTAAAAAAAAAAACATTACAATACCCAAAATTATACCAACTATTATACCAAAATATCTAAATCTATACACTAACTTGTTTTCTTATTACACATCTTGTAAACCATTTAAACATCAATACTATACCAACTTTCAAATTAAATTTTTGACTTTTAAGATTAAAAAAATTATGGCCACCAGAACCAATTATTACTAAACAAATTATCATCTATCGTCTTACATTATCAAATATTATGCTAGTTAGGACCAATATCTATACAAAATAAATCTGCAACTTCTGAAAAATATTACACGCTTTTGTATGAACAATTAGATTATACAAAAATATATACTTTTTGGTAGGGAGGTGCATTGGTTGGTTCGGTTAGATTTTATACATTATCGATTCGATTTATCGATTTTTTCGATTTTTAAATATGCTAAACTAATAAGAACCCAATAAAATATTTTTTATCGATTTTCAATTTATCGATTTTAAATCCTTAACGGTTCGGTTTTCAGTTTACCCGATAAGAATGATAATGAGAATTTACATTAACAAAAAACAGATATGGTACAAAGATTATGTTTATAAACTTGCAAAATCTATAATTAGTTAATTACAAATTAAAATACTAAAGTGGATAACTAATCAATTAAGTATCGTAAAGATTAAAATAGGTAAAGTATTGTTATAGTGTTTTATTACTATTAAATTACTAATACTTAATATTTACGAATGGGTAAAGTAGTAAATTATTATAATCTTATTAGGTTATTGGTTTACCCAGTAACCCAATAGTAAAAATCGATAATTCATTACATGAATCAACCTAGTTTCCGATTTGAACAAGCTCCCTATACTATCGCGTTCTATCTTCTCCAGCATCTCTCGAATCTAGAGTGAACAACTAATATATTCCCTAGCTGGCCAGACTCAGAAATATAGATAAAAATAGCATAGAAATAATCAAAAGAACTCATTCATAGATGTTTAAAGTTAAGAACTACACATTGTCTATGGCTACAACCTCAGAATATGGAGACTTAGCCACTCATAGTCATGAAATACACCATGAATGATATGAAAAACATCACAACCCAAAGAATAAAGATTAAAGTAACCAAAATACTCTGAGAAAAAGGTTCTCCGTCGTCTCTACTGAGTTTCTTGCGTAAAAACAAAATGTAAACCTAATGCCTATGATAGAATAATATTAAAAATCCCATAACTCATCTTTTCCGCACCTTGTCCTCAGGTCCGCGACGCCGACCCCTTGTGTCTACTAGGTTTTCGCTTAATTTTCTGACTGGGCAATTTTACATCTTTTGCACAAGTCGGCAACATGGATCTTGCACACTTTTCAGCTTCGCGCCTTTTTCTGTATTTTTCAGCTTCCACAACTTTGTCCCAAGTCTGCCACATGGACTTTAGTCTTCTTGTTGCTTCTGCTGACTTTCATCTTTCGAATTCTGAGTTGTGTTCTTCCTTCGAATCTGGGTCTAACTTCGGACTTTCCCAATTAAAGCAAAATTCTGCAAAAACACAATCAACCAGTGCAGTTGGCCCTACGTTTGCAAATAAGAAAAAATTAAACTAAAATACCTAGACTTTATGAATTTACCCTCTAACTCATCTCTATTTATGGGTATTTTTCGCTAATTAGGCGTATAAATACATCTAAGATCACCACCCCACACTTAGAGTTTTGTTCGTCCTCGAGCAAATCAAGACACATGCATGAGACTCCCTACGGTAATATGTATAACAAACATCATGCAACCAAACTCTTTGAACCATGTTGAACAACTTTCAGTGTCTTTGGTAGAATCTACTCGCTCTTAGCACACATGTATACATGTGGACTCATGCAAAATGTTCAACAGTTTGTCCAGTTGTTGACCTTAGATGATCATGTGCCCTCACCAAGAAAGAATTACTCATGCTGTCACGACCTCACCTCAGGGGCCGTGACTAGTGCCGGTTAGGCGCTCAGACAACTACTAACCCGATAACCCAACTATCACAGACAAGAAATCTATCGAAATTTTGGCAGAGTTTCCTCTGTTTTTTCTGACTAACCTCACCTGCAAACAGAAGCCCAGAACAGATAACATGCAGATATATATACATAAGCGGGCCGACAAGGTTTCCGCTGCAGTCCTGCCGCCTAATAGTCACATCATATGTAAATAATGCGATCTCGCCGCCTGATCAAGTACCAATAACATACAAAAACTATGTACGCACGTACCTCTCACATACCCATTACCCACTA